>PDUE01000003.1:97648-170572 GCA_002909645.1 Monilinia polystroma
CCCCCCCCCCCCCCCCCCAAGCCGGGGCGAATCCGACCAATGTGCAAACCCAAGTAGCACATTTATACCATCTCATCTCATCCAATCCAAAAGTCTGATATCTCACCCCATCTCCCGGTATAAAAACCAATCAGATTGGTTCATACCAAACACCTATAGGGTCTCAGGAGATGAAGATTCCCCAGTCAATATTCATCATGAACCAACCCAATACCTCATAATAAACCCAAGTAATAGAAAATAGCCCCTGTATCAACTCACCCCTCCCTTGACTCTAAGGACCTAATATATCCCTAATAATACACAAAATGCCATTATCAGGACAAACCTTACTTCTCCCCAATTGTTTATCCCAAGGCCCCGTCGGACCCCCCACAAACTTCCAAAACCCAAAGAATTCACTCTGTCTCTTGTCATCTTTGGGATATTGAGCATCTCCCCACTTCCCCTTATATTCCATGGCACCTAACGGACTATCTTCACTTGCTTCCGTGAAACTCGAGCTGGGGATATCGTATGTATAAAAATAGGAAGAAAGGACCGGATCCCAGAGGGTGCCGCGGGATGTGTAATCTTGGAGGAGACCGGCGGGGAGATTCAGATCCGGGATAGTATGATCGTGGGTTCCGGGGATGGCATAGTTAGCGTGGGAGCCGCGAGCCGAGTAGGCGATTGGTCTTTTGCCACTCTTTTCAACGACGGAGTAGAGAAACGCTTCTCCGTTTCCATGTTGAGAGTACCAGATTGCTTGGGGCGTTCCGTTCACGAATCGAATCATGTTGTGTTCCCAATCTCCTATATGGTCGCCTAGCTCTTGGCCTAATACTGTATTTCCTTGGTTGTAAGCATAGAAATACATGTAATATACATCCATAAGGCCATCACCATGATCCGAGAGAATCACGGCACATGAGATAGCATTTTGAGTGCGGCCAGTAGTTGAGGAGGGAACAACACCAGTAAGGTAGGCGGGAGAGGTGGTAACGTCGACGGTAGATGTCAGGAAGACATTAGAGCCCCATTTGTTGAGTAAGTCAAGATTCTCGAGGTTGAGAGGAGAAGGAAGTGTGTCATCAGGTATCAAAGAAAGATTGACATATGGCTTAGTATTGAGGATCTGGGCGTACATGTCTGAGGGAAAATACATTTCTGCTTCGTCCAGCCAGACAAGTGGTGCTGAACATCCCATGTGTTAGCAGTACTGTAATATGCATCTTCGACATATCATTTGAAATTCCTTACCATAATCAAACACAAATGAAGGTAGAGTAGTGTTAGGTCTTGCAGACACATTAGTAAACCCCAAAGCCGATAAAGTCAAGCATCCCAACATATGTTGTTGTCGGTATAACATTACAACCAATAGAGCTATCACTATGATCTTTGGGAACCGAATCAGCTTCTCAGCTCAATATCGAATTGAATCTCAGTACCCAACTAGTATCACCGCGTGCAAATAAAGAAAGATAATGGATTTCGAAAAAGGATTCATAACATTAGGCATACCTCTAACCAAATCGCAGCCCCCGGCAATCTACTCCTCGGGACGACTCTCCTCCATCCACATATGCTCCTAGCATCTAGAGCATCAGCATGTGGATCATTTGGGCGGCCCTTCTCCTCGTCTATTCTATCGGCCGGTTTGTCCACGACCATAGTGCCTGCTTGACCAATTCACTTCGATATATCCAAAATCCAACCTTTGATCTAGCTTCAGATAGATCTATATTCTGACCGTAGGATATTCGTTCCAGTATTGTAAGACCTTCAAACCAAGACACACCCGCCGACCTGAATGCGATGCGCACCCACAAAGATATCGAATCGAACCCAACCTTCCACTTAACCACTCTTCACTTCCAACCAACTTGTGAGCCGTAGTTGTAGATCCTCAAAGTATTGTATATTATATTAGTCGAAGTAAGGAGAGTCGCTCTTGTCCTTGTCCCTACCCTTGCGTGCTTCTTCAACTAAATTCAAGTACCCAGCTCGAAACGTCTCCTCCCTTCCTTTAAATGCCAACTAGACTTCAACAATTCTACCTGTATTGCACGAAAGTATATAGCGATTGATCATGCAGAGCCTGCTCGTGCACATTGAATCATCCAGTCAAAAAATTCATCCAGTTCCAAGTCAATCCACTCTCAAGCCAGGTTAATTCTCCTCGTCAGTGTCGTAAAAAGAGGTCGTACAGAAGGAGAGGAATATTGAACGATTGATCAAAGACTATACACAAAGAAATCGTAAAGATAGGTCATCTGTAAAAGACACGTCCATTCTTTTCTCGCAAGAAAGTATCCTTTACCCATGAACCCAAGTACCGCTTCTTCTTGATGATTGGGGTTTGATAAGGTTCAAAGCTCCCCATTCGGACCCCGGATAACTTACATCATCTCGCGCACACACTTGACTCGGTAGATCTCCTACAATTTACGCCACATGGAGAAGATAAAACTACCCGATTGGCTAAATTCGCCTATAGAACGGAGTCATTGATTCATAGTCCGATTTCCTGGGGTTGTGCATCTGACGAGGAGGTTTTATTTATATAATCATTTGATAATAGCTCGTGATGTATATTGTCTATCATAGGGTCAGTGTTAAAAGTTAACAGCATCACCGTGGTCGCATCACAAGCAATGGTATCGACTGAGTAAATAAAGGGTAATAAGTAACTAAAATAAGTAAACGAGTGATATACGCCGTTCGTGCCCAATAAACCTATTCCCGCGTAAAGTAGGTCTCAAAAGTACCCATCCATCCTTTGCCTTTCCTTTCCTTTCCTTTCCTTCCATTCCTTGCCTTCTGAGCCCAGCATCATCCTATATACCCATACAAAAGAGACGTTCGTTTCGTTCTCCATACACCTCCAAGTGTACTTGCTGTATTATCGACCTATTGAAATAGGACGACGACCAAGGAGATGTTTACAAGATTGCCTAGTACATAGATTACTCCCCCAAATTGCTTGACTCCATTCCTGCCCCCACCGCTTGTTCATTCCTATCGACTAAAACAATATGTACCCTCTGAGAGCCATTCACCGATTCCGATCTTCTTCTCCCCTTCTGGGACTTCTACTTCTCGATTCAGAGCCCAGACTCCCGCTTAATAAATTCATAGAATTATCCACCAACATACTCCTCCAACTTTCTCCTCGTCTACTAGCCGATCTGCTGGTGCGCGTTGGTGTTGGAGGTGAAATCCCGTGTTCCAGATCCCCTGCAATTTCATCTTCAAGATTACGAGAAATGGGAAGAGCAGATGAGGAGGAAGTGTTCACAGTTTCTGCTGCTTGAGCTTGTATATCATCATCACTATCATCGTCATGATAGGCTTCATAACGAGGAGAAGACGGTGACCCTCGAGCGAGAGAACGGACAACATCGCCCTTGCAGATAGGGCATGTTCGGCGGCGGGTTGTCAACCAAGGCGTTCTAGACGATATATTAGTCATCTCGAATAAATATGAATGAAGACGGTAGAACATACATGCAATCCACGTGAAATTCGTGGCCACAAGGTAGACTCATGACTTGACTAACGCCATCCACGTATTCTTCCAAACATACTACACACTCTACTTGCTTGCCCATGTATTTTTTCCATTGACTTGGCGATCCAGAATTTTTCTCGGGCTCGTTAGGCTGAGGTGGTGTGAGAGTAGGTACTTGTGATGAATTCGAATTGACTCGAGAAATATCTCCAGACTCTGGTATGTCTGTCGTTGTCCGCGATCTCGGTCGTGGTCTACCCGGTGTAGTATGTGAAAGGAGAGGGGTAGTTGCCGAGAAACTGGTTGGAGATGGCACCGTTGGGGATCGATTACCAGGTGTATTACTAATGGTTTGATAAGTCCTGACGGGTAATCTTTCAACAACCGACTTCGGTGCTCTCCAACGACGTCGCCTTATGCGAGATCTAAGTAGCAGTAGTGCATAGACCACGGTCAGAGTGACAAGTGGGCTAACTACTAGCACTAATAGCGTGTCAAGGAATGGGCTAGCCCCACTAGTAGGAGTTAATGTAACCCAAAGCCCGTCTTCTTCACCCTCCCCTCCGTTGTCATCTTCTTCGTTTTCATCATCAATATCAACACTACCAGTACTACTTAATCCTGGCGCAAGGAACTCAAAATCTTCTTCATCATCACCGAAAATAGTTGTCAAAATACCCTTCGTTTTGCTACCGGACGAACTGGACTTTTCTGTCACTTCCTTGGCTTTTGACTTGGTCTTGTCTACCTCAGAGGCGAGCTTAGGGGCATATTCTCCGCTTCCCGGTGTAATACTGCCACCTCGTAGTTTAGGAATGGCGTCAGCCTTTTCTTCAGCGGTACCACCTGAGTTCTTCATTCCTGCCTTCGTCGGATGAGGGGATTCGTTCTTTGCCTTGTTCGCATCCGACTTTCCGTCCGTCTTCGCTATACCTGCTTTGGAGTTCTTCTCGGTATCCTTGTTGTCCGATGACCCTACTAAATCTGGATCACGCCAATCTTGTACACCAATAACGAAATCATCCCCTGATGCAGGTTTGCTTCCACCCTTGCCAGATTTTCGTGACATTTTATCTGCATCTGCCTTCTCCTGGCCAGTAAGTTTGGCAGTGGATATCTTCTTCGCTCCAGCATTATCATCATCCTTCCAGTCATCCACAAGAACCCAATCGAGGTGACCACTGCTAGGCGGTCGACTGCTATCCTTTACGGAACCTCGTCCCCCGGCACCGTAAAACAAAGATTTAAACCAACCAGGCTTCTGTGTTTCGATTGTTGTGGTCTTCTCCTCAACTTTTGAAGGTGGTTTCTTAGCCGCTTTCTTCGAACTCATCCCAGCCGCCTTTAGCGTGGACCTGGGCGATGCTGGAGTAGTTGTGAAGGTTGGCTGAGATTCCTTCATCTTCTTTTTGAAAGCTTTCTTCGATTTTTCGTTCTTCTGAGCCTTCAAGGTCGCCTTATTGATTTCGTCCTGCGTATCCTCAGTAAAGGTCCCCGGGCCTATGAGAGAAGAAAGCAGATGTGCGGTGGTGCGAGATGTAAAGATAGCCGGTATGGTAACATTTGAGGTATCACCTCGTGCATACATTTGAATCAACGGCCCTCCGCTTTTATCATCTCCAACAATTAAAGCAATGCCACCCCTACGTTGTACCCATTTGACCTTTTCCAAAAATCCACAGCCACCACGACTCAATAGGACGACCTTCCCAGCGATTTCTGCACCTTCCTGTATAGACTGAATATCTGCGTGATTCGCCTTTATATCTGCGGGTTGCTTGTCTGTAAGCTTTGATACTGCTGATCCTGGTAAAGGATGATGAAGGTAATCGTCGGTTCCATCATCGGCTGAAGGCCCTACTCCATTATGTTTGCTCTTCGTTGAACTACTCGACGTACGATCCATGAAAGTTTTGTCATCATTGCTTGCTCTCTTGTTTGATTTCGATTTACCCGCAGCCGTCGCCGATTTATCGTCTCCAGATTTGGCTCCTTCTGCCGCGCCGGACTTTGCGTAGTTATCGACCCAACCAGGTACATCACTACACCCTAATTCGCCTTCCGCCCCCGAGGCAACAGGACCTTGCCGTATGCTATCGTCTCCAAACCCGCTCCCTATCCATAGCTGTCCCTTTAATCCTTCGTTTGGCAGTAAAGGCCCAAAGGCAGCAGGCCTTGCTAAGAAAGCAGTCGTATTATCATTCGTAAGGGTGATGATCGCATTAGGAGGGAAGAGCGAGAATGGAGCTCTGAAGGAGAATAAAGACTGTATCCCTGTTTTGGGGGTGGTTGTAGAAGTAGCTACATTGTGTGGTGAATGAGAGGATCGCAGAGATAAATATGTAAGAAAGAAAGTAGTAAGGAAGAAAGCAACAATAATCACTACTCTTGGAGGTCGCATGATGCGGTGTTGGGGTATTGGAGTATCGTATTCTTAAATCTCGAATGTCGAATGTCAAATGTCAGATGTCAAATGTCAAATGTCAAATGTCAAATAACTTGAAAGCGCCGACAGTACAACCCTTCAGCTCAACAGCTGGCTTTGGCACGAGCTTAATCGCATCCGACTTGATCGAAAGGGATCTTTGTAAAAATATGTTTGGGATTTTATTTTGGGGCAAAATACAAACAAAAGTGTATTTGCAAAGGAAAAAAAATAGAGTTGGAGATTTGAAAGACTTCGTGGGTCGAGATACACAGGCGGAGCTGAGCGACACAGGCGAGTGGGATGAGTCGATCACGCAGGGGATGGTGGGATTGTGGGATTGTGGCTTGTTTACAATAACAGAAGAGGGGGGGGAGGAAGAAGGGAAGAGAAGAGATGAGGATGATGACATAGCAAGCTTACATGAATAATATGTACGGAAGGATATAAAATATATGGATGTATATATATAAATATATATATATATATATATATATTTATGTAATATACATATACACTATTAATCAAGTAATTGGTTGATATATGGATTATTTATTCATTCATTCAACTTCTATACATATGTATGGATACACATACATACACACACTTATATCTATATACACATTATATATATACTATTAATTAAGTAATTGGTTGATATATTCATTCATTCAATTTCCATACATATATATGGATATATATACATACACACATATATATATATACATACACACACATATATATATACATATACATACACACACATATATACATATACACATTATATATATACTATTAATTAAGTAATTGGTTGATATATTCATTCATTCAACTTCCATACATATGTATGGATACACATACATACACACACACACACACACACACATATATATATATATATATATACTATTAATTAAGTAACTGGTTGAATATATCATTCATTCATTCATTCATTCATTCAACATACCCAGCCCTGCAGGTGTATGATATTTCTTTTCATGGTTAATCTACTCTCACCTACCTATCAATCCATCCATACCATCCATTGTTCTCATGCCAGCAAGTAACAACCTTCCATGCCTCACGCATGCCTCACGCATGCCAACAACACAAAGGAGACGACGTAGGTATAATTAGCTGGAGGTAGGGATAACCATTAGAGTAATGGGTACGTACGAAAGACACGAATCAGAATTAGAATCAGAATCAGAATCAGAATCAGAATCAGAATCTAACAATGAAATAGAACTTTACATATGGATACAGTACGAGTAGTTAGTTGGTTATTCTCCCTACCTTACCTTAATCATGCCAGTGGAGACATCGTATTGAAATTAATGCTATGTCATCGACAAGCAATGATGTTTCATTCCCCGCTCCAAATGGGAAATCTTCGTGGCTATGTTGGCACTTTAATACACTTTTTTTTCATCTACGGAGTGTAGTATTGTGTTAACCTTATTGATTGGCACATACTCGTATAACCTTATAGAAAAGCTTGTTTTGGCTAATCTTAGACGTTGATATATCGTATATGGTTCATATGGTTCATATGGTTTATACAATTCGTATGGTTCAGACGGCTCATACATTTCATACGATCCATACCCATACCCACTCCTCCCTCCGTTTTTACATTTGGATGCCTTATGTCTACCTAGGGAGGCAGGGAGGTACTCAGAGAAGTCCTCCATCTGAAAGCATCCTTCATTGGCCGCAACATACAAAGTTCTACTATACAGGAATAATATCGAGAATTCCTTTACATATCACTCAAGTACATATACGATATCAACGGTGTAAGACGTCGATGCAATTATCACAGCCTCGCTCTATCAGATCTGTTCACATTCACAGACACATCTGCTCGCCGACAGTCATATCATATGCTTATTTGATCTTTGCTGGGAAGACCGTTTGTGGAAACCAAAGCAGTCGCGATAGGACAACTTTAACAAAACATATCGGTACGGCATGGCTCTTCCTAGAATGACGAGAGTTACGGAATTTAGTCCATATTTCTCATCAATAGATTGATTGGAGGAATATTGAGTTTGTTCTGTGGCCTTGGAATCTACATTCTCTGGTCGCTGAGCATCCATTAATTTCGTATCAATCCTCTATCTCTGATCTCATCCGACTATTGGTATCGGTATTGTTCGGATTTAGAACTTTTTCCTGCCAAATTTCAAATCTCGCAATAGAGAAGTCGATTCTTCCATATCTCCTCCCTTACTCAATCTGGTCCTGCATCATCTGGTATGGCTTGCCACCACACAATTTCACCTCAACCATATCAAGATCATTTCCACCATCTACAGCAGAATCATGTATGCTCCGATACTTTTCCTTTGAATCGATATGTACAGCTTCATATCTTCATGTGCACTCTTGTCTGCCATGCTCTGGTAATGCCTAGGCATCATTACTGTCATCACTTGGTAGTCCCAAGTAATTGTTCCAATCACATCAAGCACCCATTCGTGCTAACACCGACTTTTGGAAATTATTCTATATGCCAAGTTTGAACATTCCGTCCTTTTTCGCAAATGCTTCCAATAATTACAGTTTTATGCTTTTGACAAGCTTCCAGCGCTGTTTAGCAAGAATCTCAATTCTTTGTTCGGTGACCCAGCTTGTCATCTGTCTAGAGTCTAGAGTAAGCTATCACTCGCGTTGAGCTAAACCAAGCTCATTCCAAGTCGAGGTGCAATTACATGACTCCCAGATCAGCCTATCAAATTTCAATACTAAACTTGGTCACAAATCGACCACAAACATCATCATTTTTCCGTGGTCTCATTTTTGATGCCGGTACAAAGGATCAAAACTGCAAGCTACGACTTTGAACACTTACAAGCTTCCGCCTTCATGTTTGACGTATCTACCATTCCAGTCAAGGAGCTGAATATCTGCAATTAGTTATGTTACGGCTTTGTAGTTCAAAGTTTCGAGTTTTTTTTTTCCCGGTGGTGCGGGGTCTCCTTTATCTGACGTTGACCCTTCGGCATCCTTTGTCTCTCTATCGTTTTCGTTCTTCATTGTATCAATTTAATCGATATAAATTGACCCGAAAAAGTTACCTTCCATATTATGCTCATTTCCATTGCCGCTTCTTCAATTCTTCATCGAGTGACCAGCCATCATGAACATCAATGAACCAAGACAGGGTGGTGGTTTTGTGCTACCATTTTTCAATGATAGCAGGAAATCCCGAAAGCCTCATGCCGGTAGAGATTCATTAAAGTCAAATCAAAATCCATTCCTTGGCCGGGCCTCAAATACAGTCAGTTATATGACGACTCCACTCAGAAAATCCCATAGATGGCTTCACTCACACGACAAGACACGAAATCATTTCGTGGCAACCTCCGCAGAATTCACCGGAACCACCCTCTTTCTCTTCTTTGCTTTTTCCGGTACCCAAGTGGCTCTTTTAGCAACTCCACCTAACAGTTCAAACATCGTCGGAACTCCCAGTAACCCCGCCCAATTACTTTATTCAGCTTTATGTTTTGGGTTTTCTCTCGCAGTCAACGCGTGGGTTTTTTTTCGTATTAGCGGTGGTCTTTTTAACCCAGCCGTAAGAATTTCCTCTCTTCTCCGTTCTCTTTCCTTACCTCGATGCAGCTGGACCTGATAATCTCTAGGTCACGATGGGCATGTGTCTTGTTGGGGCCCTTCCATATTTTCGAGGTTTACTTTTAATAATAGCTCAAATTCTTGGTGGTATTACAGCGGCCGCCATTGTTTCTTGTCTCTTTCCTGGACCTGTAGCATTCAACACCACTTTAGCAGGGGGTACATCTATCGTTCAAGGTCTTTTTATCGAAATGTTCCTCACTGCTGAATTAGTATTTACTATCTTTATGCTTGCAGCTGAAAAACACAGGGGAACTTTTATTGCACCAATCGGTATCGGCCTTGCTCTATTTATTGCCGAACTCACAGGTATGCATCGCTAATTTTACCTACATCCCCTTGCCCCTTGAATACGGACTAAGCGCTATCCAGGCCTCTATTTCACCGGTGGTTCTGTCAACCCCGCCCGCTCGTTCGGTCCTAGCGTCGTCACCCACAACTTTCCTGGTTATCACTGGATCTACTGGGTTGGCCCTATCCTCGGCGCAATTCTCGCCTCCGGCTTCTACAAGTTTATAAAAATGCTCGAATACGAAACCGCCAACCCAGGCCAAGATGCCACTCGCGTTGGTGAATCTTCCGATCCCGAAGCACAAGCTATACGTAATCGGGTCAGTTTCGCAGATGAGGGTATGGTGGGTAGAGAGCTGGACGAGAGTGGGGCAAGTCGTTCCCATGGGTCGGGTAACTATGGACATGGAAAAGAATATGGAACGCATAGGAGACCTTTTAGTGATAGTCCTGCGCCACCTCATCCTAATGATCAATTTGCAGGATTGAATCAGGGGGGTCTGAATGCAGATGATCTTGCTAAGGGCGGGGAAGGACAAGGCACAGTCAGAGATAAGAGGGATAGTGAGGGAACTTTGGTGGAGAATGGGAAGAAGAGTGCTATGAGACCTAATTCAAATGGAAACGGGACGGGGGCCGTGGGTGGAAGTGCTAGGGATAATACTTATAATAATCAGAAGATTGGCCAGGGGGTTGGGGCCCAGAGTGAGGAATTTTATAGCAAATAAACGGGTTTGGGGATAAGACAGAGGAGTGAGGTGTTTAACTTAGTCAGTTCTTGGTCAGGATTTATAAGCATTCGATTCTGTATACGTCGCCGGATGATGTATAGATATTGCGTTATAGTTAGCGCATTATCACGTATATCAGTACAGCTTTTGTAATGACTTGGGTTGTTTAATTTTCAATGTTCCAAAATCTTACACTTTCTTCGATCACAATAATCTGAAAGATAACGTTTTGTTGATTCAAAATATTATAAAATTATGTTTTTGCTTATGTGTTTGTTGGGCTTGTCTATTAACTTTGAATGGTTGTGATACGGGCGTGGTGACGTTGAATTTTTTTGGTTGGTTGGCTGGGTTTTCTGCCTGTCTGTAATTCATAGGTACCTAGGTACCTATCAATATGTCCTTGAGAGGCTCCTGGATTCTGCCGTTTGCTTGATCCGCTTTTGAGAAAAATCCATCTGTATCACCTCTTCCAACTACCTCTCAAGTCCCAAGTCTCTCAAAATTTCCACCTCTGCCAAGAGTCTCAACTGTATCTCAAGTTGCATTTCCATCTCATAGTCCAGCTGTCTCTCGAGTTTCAACACCATCAAGCCCGCCACCTATGTCTCCAATTCCGTCTGTTCCTCAACTTGAAACCGTCTCCGCAGTTCTACATTTTTCTCATATTTCATCCGTCCCTCAAATTCCACCTGTCTATCCACGCACCTCGCCTTCCTAACTTTCCATGCCTCCACCTCAGGACCCATGCACTCGATACATTTTCGTTCCAAATGCTAGTCGCTTGTAATATCGGTTCGGTGACAATATGCCTCGTCGCATCTTATCCTACCACGCCTTATTGCATCCGCGCAGAGAATCGCGTCGACGAATCTCAAGCCTGGTGTGTGGTTGTTGACTTGGCGGTGTCTGTTGCTGCACTTTTTGCATGCGACTTCGTTGATGCATATCTGCGGTTTGTTTAGTGCGTGGGATGGGATGGGAATTGGAGTTTCTAAGGGGTGGAGGGAAAGGCTACTCACGATGTGGATTTTTCTGGATGGATAAATGGGCTTGAAGTCGGAATTTGGTAGATGGGTCGTTGGCTTGAGATTATTGTAGGATTATTTGTTGTGTTATCTTGATGAGCAGGTTTCGAGATGGGGTTGTAGCTACGGTTAGCATGATATCATATGCATATACAGAAGTATATTTCCCATCATGACTCGACATGATTCTTATTCATCGAATCATTTCTTCAAGTATCTTCGACTCATGTGGTAAGACTCAAGTGATGTTAGCGACCGGGAATCAGGTTCGTTGTAATGATCGATATTAGTCAAGGAATCCGTCATGACTGCAAAATGCAGCCAGAGGGACATGTCAAGATATTCAACGCGGATATATGGTGTTGGAAACACAAATACATGATTGTGGGGTAGTTATACTTCAGAGAGTTCGGCAGGTTCATCCGTCATTTTAGGTGCTAGAATTACGCTGAGCAAAATCGATGAACGCTTGGATTCCTTGCTCCTCCTCCGCATTCTTTCTCGCCCTCCACTCTCTGTACCTCTCTCTCATCATGACAAACCTTCCCTGTTAATTTCTGCGTTTCTTCTCGCTCAGTATTGCTTCACGCGCTCTTCTCTGTTCCTCTTCTATGTTTCTCTTCATGAATCCGTCTATAAGACTCTCGCAGTTGGCGCGTTTGCTCTAAATGCGCTGCGCACGCGGGACAGAGACTCCCCGAATTATCCGTCTGCGTATCAATCCTATCTCTGCTATCTTCCGCCACGCAATGCAATATAGCAATGCCACGTCCGCGATAGATTGCAAGTGGACATGTGTCCGTGCGCCAGTATGTTTTGCCCGGATCGGCGTGTAGAAAACTGCAGCAAAAGGTTGAAAAGACTTTGATGCACATCCGGGATATGTTGGCTATGGTTGATACTGGGTGGGTGGATGTCTGACTTACGATGTGTGCCTCTAAAGGGATAATTAGGCTTTGAGTTGCTACTTGGTAGGTTGAGAGCTTGATGATGGAAATACTGCAGGTTTACTGGGTTTGTTCTTCAAAGTTGAAACTCTCATTAAATATCTGAGAATTGGTTTTTGGGTAGAATGCGTGAGCGAGGTGGAGTGTTGGTGGTGCGCTATTGCTGATGGTGTATTTATGTTGATGCATCTTCTTTCCGGGTAGGATCTCGATCATAGTTATTATGACACGATGCTTTCTTTTTAAACATCTTTGATGAGTAGCTTGAACGGTGGTTGATGTTTGAGTGATATTTCTGGTTTGTTTAGTCAGGAGATTATGATATTGAATCGAGTCATTAAGTTGTTATTATTCATGTTTCTAACAATTTCAATATGAGTGATTCTATCGAGGCAATAATAAAAGTCATGAGCAATATGATTCAAATGAGCAATCACTCTACATACTTATGCAGCAGTTTCGGTTTTTTATTATTATCATAGAATGGAATAATGGGCTCGTTAAACTTAGGGGGCGAGACCGAAGGGCTATGTAATTATAAAAGTGGTATAGCAATATCACACTTTAGATGTTCAGTGTCTGGGTGGAGTAAAGTATTGAATATAGAAGTTGTATGGAATATCTAAGTGAGATGAGATATTGGTACTGCCTTGCAGCTAGGATAGTAACATGACTCATTATCTCTTATAATAAATGAGTACAGTAATTCATTGATGATTATGATACTCCAGTGATGACGTTTAAATCCCAGACTCCTCACTTCATATCCCAATACTTAGGTACCTTTTATGAGCCCAGTGAAGACTCAAGACTACATCGAGTCATTGGCTCATTTCACAACTATTCATACCGATTCATCGAAAATCACCCGGCAACAGTGAATATAAAAACATCATAAATCATCCTCTTCGAATTCAAATAAATATGATAACCAACCTCAAGATGTGAATTTTCTAGCAGTATAAAGCTGGCCAAAATCCTGTAATTGAAAGTTTTCTCTAACCTCCAACCTCCGCGCCCAAACCTAAACCCCCTTCCTCAAATTCCACTCCACCCTTATCAGATATAATACTCGACCCAGGTCAGCGCCAATACTGAGATACATACTGGACCTGTATTTGATCACCAAACACTCCGTAACCGTTACTCCTCGTAGGTAACCTTCCCTTTCTCCCTTCTCCCTCCCCCCCTGCCACATAACCAACAGTATTAACACATATACCCAGTAAGGATCAAGTATCAACCCGAGACCCCAAGTCCCAAGCTCCAAGATGCCAAAAAATTCATTTGCGAAGCCGCTGAAATCAAATCCATCAAAGCAACCAAACCCAGCCCCATCATCATCAACATCACATCAACAGACAAGTAGCAGCCAAATACGAAATCAACAGCAACATCAACACCGACACACTCCGAGCCTCTGCCGCGCTGTCCCGCTTCAGACGATGAGGATCAATGACGCGGATGATGAGAGGCAGGGCCGGTCTCGGGAGCGGGGATGCTGCGTTATTTTATAGGAGGTGGGATGTAGGTGCGGGGATCAGTGCATCAACGGCGTCATAATGTACGAGCATCATAATGTACAGGAAACAGATGGATTTTCGCGCTTTTGCCAAAAACCGCCATGGCGGAAGGAGGGGAAGATCTTGGAAGTTGGCTACTCTAAGATTATAACGCGAGAGTGCGTCAGCTACGTCGTTTTGTTTCCCAGGCTGATACTGGATAGTGAAGTTATACTGGGCTAGTCGTTCAGCCCAGCGACGGTGGCGGCCTTTCATGTTGATATTGGTGGTGGTCATGAAGTGGGCCAGAGCTTGATGGTCGGAATACACCTGTACCGGATTACGAGTACCCGAGAGAAAGTGCGGGTAGTGATCGAAGGCGTAAACGATGGCGTAGAGCTCCTTGTCGTGTGTTTCCCAATTGAGTTGTTCTTTGGTGAAGGTATGGCCCGAATGATCAGGGTTCGAATTCGCAAGCACTGGAATGTGAATGTAGAAGGGAGAAAAAAGTACTTTTCGAGGATTGCGTCTGAAGTTTGGGGGTATGAAAATGCTATTTTCTCTGACTTCAAGAAAGAAAGCATGACGTTGTTACACTTGCATGCTTATACTCGAATGAATGTGATATTATTTTGAAACTAGGATAGGCAAGGGAACAACTGAGAGTGATTAAATGATAAGTACTTCTTCGAGTGATCCAAGCGGAGAAGGGTAACGAAATAGTTCGAGTTTTTGATATTTGTATCGGTATCTTTCTATTGCCCAAAATTTCAGCTAGCCTCTATTCCGATCTCTAAATTTTCAACTCTCCTACGAAAGTCTTTTCTCTAATCATTCTTTTTCTCACCATCAACCTCTGGTTTCTTCTCTGCAGCTACACCCATGGCAGCCAATGCCTTCTCAATCTTTCTATATGCAAACGAGAAGCCAGGATAAAGAAATGGTCTTAGATCATATCGATTATCGTCAGCTTCAAAAAGTTAGTTGTTAGTCATAATTATCATGAAAACTGGCGCTGCATAATGGGATTGAGGAATGAAGCAAGGGAACAACAGGGAAGCGGGAAAAGAGACATACGCGAATATTGCTCAGCATGGTAACTTGGTGTAAGAGTAGTCATCTTATGACGATTAATAGAATAGCACCAAAAGAACCATCTAGTCTTCTCATAAATCTCACGTGGTGACAGAATATGACCCCACTCATGCAAAAGTTTGGTCCACATTCCATATGGTCCTAGTTTATCTACCTTGCGAAGACGACCGTAAATAGATAGCTCATTATAGCTCATACCCATATCGGCTTCATCGCTCTGTACATAATCTTCTGTAATAGGTTCGAGTTCAGCTGTTGGTGGTGCGTCAATGAAATCTTGAAGAAGTGGCATTTCGAATTCTGTACTGGCCCAAAGGATAAATCTCTTCAAATCGGTCTTGGAGATGGCGCCAATAGGATTAATATCTGCACTACTACAATCGTATTTTGTGAAGTAACCTCTGAGTGATTCGTCGACATTTGCTGAGCCTAGAACTAATAATGATCCAGGTTTCGTCCGACCGCGAACTGTTGGCAGGAGTTGGGCAAAAAGATAAGCCAAAACCATACGAAGTCTGGCTTGGATATTTTGTAATGCCAAATTTGATGCTGGTGTTCCACCATACATCTTATATTTTGGTGTATAACTAGTTACGGTCGTGAATAATGTGGTGACAGCTGAAACAACATTATCTATGTCGAAGTTAAGATGGTAACTACCAATCTTTTCACCCAAATCTTTAGCGCGACCTCGTGTTTCGGCGGAGGAATTTTTGGAACCCATATAAGCAGTATGGAAAATTCGATTGGCGATATCCTGTGAATTCGATGGGCGCCACGTGCTATCTTCTTCTTCTCCAACAATCCTAAGCAGATCTTCAACAACTTGTGGGTTATCACCCTTCTCGACTGCCGTGTAAACGATTCGACACATGGAATGAACTATAACTGAGGTCGCACAGCTATCGATCCCACCAGAGAGAGGTACAAAATATCCCGCTTGGCGAGATCGACGAAGATAATCCCATAAGAAACAAGCTGGACCAAGCGCAATCTCTTCCTCGGGCACGTGGTATCTGATTGAGATTTCCTTGGTAGGTTGTACCATGGGGTTGACATCCTCAGCATCACTAGATAGACTCATACCCGCTTCAATTCTTTCATATGGGGCTGTTTCCCTCGCTTGCATTGCACGAGATCTGAAGGTTCTATATGCCCTCACCTCTTCTAAGTCAACAGTGGCAGTTACCACTTCTACATCGTATAAAGAGAATTGACTTGCTTGAGCAACAACCTTACCATTGACGACAATCATGGCTGATCCGTCATAGTAAAGACGATCTCCATCGCATCCTTGCTGGTTTGCATATAGATATATGCCTCCAGATTTCAAGGTAGCTTCCTTGATAAGTTCGAGACGAATATTAAGCTTACGAAGCTCATGATGACTGCCACTACTATTGGTGAAAATTTCAACACCATCCAACGACATGTTTATGTGGGGTGCTCTTGGAGTGAATAACTCCTCACAAGTCTCGGCACCAAAGCACGAGTCGTAAGTACTGATAACAGCATCACCAATAGGAACTTTATGTTGGCCGGTTACTTTGGTGATTAACCTTGGCAGATAATACTGTTCTACGATCCTCTCTCCTTTCCATGGCGTGAACCACCTCTGTTCACGATAATTTCCATCCGAAGCAAGAGAGAGCTTAGGGCGAATGAGTAATATCTATATTTTATTACTATCGCTGAAGATCACCAAACAGCAGTCATTCCACTAACCTTAGAGTTATATACAATGATTCTGCAATTGTAGTTCACATTTTTATGTCGAACTGGCATTCCTATATCCAACAGAATACCCTGACATTCCTCATGGGCAATAATCTCCGCAAGAGATTCCCATGAGTGCAGTTCTGTGTCTGATTCTAGGCTATGGCATATTATCAGTTGAAGTAAATCAAGTATAAAGATGAAGATATATATCTTACAAATGATCTTGGCATCCATAACCAGTGACCTCTAATTCCGGCCCAACACGTAGTGATGCCCCCGCAGCCTTTGCGCGTCGAATACTTTCGACAATGCGCTTTTGATTGCCGTCAAAATCTAGAGCCCATTGGTTCAGATTGCAGGTCGCGAGGGTTGCTAGATGTCCCATCTTGAATATAGAGATGTTGTCAGGCTTGGGATATTCTTTATGTTGTTACCAAATGCTACTGAAAAGAGTAGAAGTGTGTTTGTGCTTGCACGGCTTGGTAGTGGGGGTCATAAAAGAGGGGTTATGCACGTGATATTCCGATGTTTTCCCGATGGAGTATAGAAGCTCAATATATATTATGTGGTTTACTTACCTAGTAGGCACTTCACGCCAACAAAAGAATAGTAAATAATTATTCTAGAACAAAGAATTTTTTGAGTTCTAAGTGTATAGATTCCCTATTTTAACACCAACAAATACATCGTTTTTAGGCGGCTACCCTTGAAAAGTATATATTTCGAGTACGTACTCGAAATATAATCGGCTTAAGATTGTGAGTATTATCAGATTGCTAGCTGTGGTATGTATCTATATATGGGCTTGCGTCTGATCAAACCCCATCGGCTCTCGACAATATACACTTTCTAATCCATGAGAAGGTACGAAGAAAGCATTAGCATGATAAACGAACGACCTCCTTCTCATCCTGCCCCTGTATAGCCTTTACTTAACGGCGTCTGAAACTTAAGTTCTTCAGTTCAAGATGAGCGGGTACTGGAGAAATGTCCATGCATCTTAATAATTCTATTGATGTATCTTCAGGAAACTGATTTCCGACAGTGCTTGTTTTAACAGTATCCTGGACTTGATATATCGGGTCGTTGTGGTTCGCAAAACAGATAGTATATAAACCGCAATCTCAGTCTGGATCAACATAATAACATTGTAGCTGATGAAAAGTTGTGCTCGGCAGATGGGAGCATCAAGTTGCCGTACCAAGTGTACTCATTCAATTCGATCCCAAGCGGTATCTCAAAATAAGCAAAGCTTATGGCACGGAGAGGAATTAGACTCTTCAAGTATTGATTGCAAGGCATCATTTAAAGCTTTTGTTCATTCTATCTGCATTTAGGGAGTTGCCCTTCACGGGGAAAGTATGGCGAGTTACATCTTTTTATGCTGCCATCTACTTTAGGAGATCAATACTACCAATATCCTCTAGCAGATTATCAATTGATACAGAATTCTTTAGGCCCGCTGCCAGCTTCTCGATAATGGGGGTAAAATTGTCGAGAAGTATTTCTGCTGTCTCAGGAGTGGTCATATGTGAGTGAGCAAATATCTGTAGCCCAAGTTTATCTCCTCGAGGGAATGAAATCATGAAAAAGAAATAAGGAAGTCGACGAGGATTATCGAACCTCTGTAACCTGCTGGTGAAGCCGTCCGTTTTGAAAGCTACGTCCTCCTCGATATTCTGGTGTTGTGTGCACGAAAAAAGCCTGGAGCCCGAGGGCCAGTCAGTGCAGTTCTCAATTATATCTTTAAATCCTAGTGAATCGGAGTCTCCCAATGCGATGAATTGCTCTTGTACCGAAAGCGCAAATTCCGCCAGAGTATGGTGAGATGAAAGATCAACCCTCACTGGGACAATGTTGATACATGAGCCGACGACCTCTTCGATTTTTGACAGTGCAGCATTGCGTCCATTGACTAGTTGCCCATAAATGACTTCCTCTTTGCCCAGAAGCTGTGAAAGGAAGATGGCCCATGCAGCACTCATAAATGATGCAACAGTAATGCCAATAGGTATTTCTGGAAAAGTGGTCTCTTTTCCGACACGAAAAGATACAGGCTTCGAGTTGGAGCTTGATGTTGGAAAGTGCTCTGCGAAATTCGTATATTTTGATTTGTATAATAAGTTTCGCCAATACACTAACGCTTTTGATTTCTGGTGGTGGATATACTCAACATAAGTTGACCAATCTGTTCGTTCGGGGATATCCTGACCGCTATAGGAACCCATAAGAGCTTTAAATATCACTTCGATAGATATACCGTCATATTGGGCGTGCGATAAGCGCACTATCAGTCGTGTTCCTTGTGTTTTGTTCTGCAGAAGGATAAAGGCAATAATAGGCTTGTTGCGCTCGAAGGATGCTATATCATTCGTGCAAAAGTCTGCCAGTGCATCCTGGAGATCTGAGTCCACGTAGCTGACCACAAAGGGCAGTTTGAGATGCTTAGGGATAACCATCCAGTGCTTCCCGTCAAAGGGTAGGAAGCTCGCGCGGAGAATTGGGTATCCCTCCAAAAGTTTTACGCAGCTTTCTTCAAACTTCGCAACGTCCAACTGGTGTCCGAGATCTAGATAATAATAGTCGACGATCTGGAGATTCTCTGATATGCCTTCCGCTATGAAAGTTTCTTGAAGATTTGTCAGTGGCAGTATGTCAAGGACATCATCTGCACGTAATGGAATATCGGATAGGTCTATATCAGAAAGAAAAGCAGCCTTCAGACTAGGTTCAAGTAGAGGAGTTGTTACAGAAGCTTGCTCGTGCTTGTCTTCATCTTCGGCTTTTACAAGCCGGGACAGGTCTTCAATAGTCGGGTAACGAAAAATGTTGGCTACTGTCAGCTTCATACCAACTTTACGCGCTTCGCCAGCAAGCTTCATTGCCGCGATTGAGTCCCCTCCAAGCTGGAAAAAGCTGTCATTTACTCCGATATTGTTGCTATCAAGGTTCAATATTCGTGCCCAAGTGGCTCGCAGTACCTCTTCTGTCTCCGTCAATGGCCTTTTTTGCGTTGATGCTACAATGTCGGCTTTTAGTGTTAGTTCCTCGACCGAGTAAGATGCACCAATCTCACGCAAGAATTTGCGATTCGTCTTTCCTGACGGTGTCAATGGTATCTCAGACATAGCAAAAAATAGACTGGGTATCATGTAGGCTGGCAAAAGCTTAGCAAGCTCAAGCTCCACAGTTTTGTTGGGCACCAGCAATCTGACATCGGAATCGGCCGATATTTGGTAGCTTGGCATGAGGGAATGCTCCTGGATCCTCAGAAATGCTGCCAAAACATTGCTTTCGCTCGATCCCTTTGGGTTGATAGCTTCAGCAACTATCTGAGTACCCTCGGGCATACAATCCTTGAGACGACATTCGACTTCACCAAGCTCCACTCTGTTGCCGCGAATTTTTACTTGTGTATCCTTTCGTCCAATACATACAATATTTCCAGTCTCATCATACCGTGCAAGATCACCTGTCTTGTACAATCTCCCCCGCCTGCCCTGGACACCAAACGCACCTTCGACAAGCCACGCAGGGTTTTCAATGAAGGCTTTCGAAGTCTGTTCTGGACTATTCAGATATCCCAAACCGACTATTGGCCCTTCAAGGAGAAGCTCACCGATATGGCCCCACGGTAAGAGAATATTGTGATCTTGAGGATCCACGATCCAGGTTACTACGCCTTTACCTTCACCGATATTGCTCACCATTCCAGGGTTAGTCGCTGTGTGATTGATCGTGCTGATTGAAGTGCATTCAGTCGGTCCATAGGCATTGATCAATCGAGTCTTGCCCCACCACGCCTTGCTGTCGTGCTCAGTCACTATTTCCCCAAGCAAGATCATGGTTTTTAAGCTGGAAATTGCTTGAGGGCTAAGTAGGCGTGCCACAGTGGGAGTCAAGTCAACAAGTGTCGCTTGCATCCTAAACATGGTCTTTTCTAGGTCATCTTTCCGTTCTTCTTCGCTCGGAATACAAACACAACCTCCAATGATTAAGGTTGCAAAGATGTTGTGTATCGCAACATCAAAACTGTACGATGCGAAGTCAAAAACTCGCGAGGCTGGTTCGAAACCAAGACTTATTATTTGGTGATGCAGAGCTGAGCATAAATTCTGGTGCGTTATGACACAGCCCTTTGGAACTCCAGTACTTCCCGACGTGAACACAATATACACCACAGAAGATGGAGATGTTGCAAGATAAGTGGAAGGTAAGAGGGGCTGCTCGCCACCAAGGCTCTCAGGTCCAACAATGACCACACTTTGGAAGAGGCGCGAGCCCAGATCGCGATTTTGAAGCGATGCAAGAACCAGCTTGGGTTTCACTTGATGGACTATAACTTGTAAACGCTCATCAGGAAGATGAGAATCAAGCAATACAAAAGCAGCGCCAGCCTTGACGACACCTAAAACGGCCACGGGCGTCCACATAGATTTCTCAAAACATAGAGGCACAATATCGCCAGAGACGATGCCAAGGTCAACGAGTTGATATGCCAGTTGTGACGACAACTTATCTAGCTCTTCATACGTCAAATTTCCATCCCAAGCACATATAGCCGGTGCTTCAGGCTGTCTCACGACTGTGCGCGCAACTAGGTTGTGCACACAGTCATGGACAGCATCCGGTACCGTTGCGTTTGCTTTCCACACTCTTTCCAAGCCATCTGGGATTTCGGGAGTTGACATTGATTCTAGGTGAGTTTGGTTCTGGAGGATGTTGCAAACAGAAAATCTTCAGAGTCATACAAAAGTATCAGATAATCAGTCCAGAAAGTTTCTGGACTATGCATGTTTACTTCCTTTCATCATCGCTCTATTTGTTCCTCAGCGAGATACCGTGCCATGGACGGCTGGGGCATTATAGAATTCACCCCCAGTCAGTGGTAGCAACGGGGGCAGCGTAGATTTTTCATATTACCATCACTGAATTGTTATCTACAATAAAATATTCAGCCCCCCCCCCCCCTCCCCGATACCTGATCATTAATCGAAAACATTCTCATCTAATCCCGTTTGAGAATTACACTTTAAACAATCACCTGGCAACGACATTAGAGGTCTTGGGCACCTTTTTTGAAAAATATTTTGACTATTCGCTTATACTGCATGCTAGTTCAAACCTAAGCTTCCAAGATTGCTAAAATCGGGCATGGTATCTATTATCTACTGATCCTTGTGACAAGATTGCTTCGATTGAGTATAATGTTACTGAAACTACCCAAGCCCTGCAGCTTTAATGAACTTTAATAAAAGAATTCGATTATTCAAAATCCTTATATTCGTAATATAATTTCAAGGATATTTTTAAGAAATCTACTCAAGACCCTTAATGGCTAAGAGATGCCATGCCGTTCGGACGCATCGAAGATCGTTGTAGGAAGAAGATCCGAGACTCTCTTCTCGCCTCTCCGAAACTATAAAAGCCGTTGCTATACAGTAGTAAATGCATATCTTAGCCCATTAGTTAGCCTATATTAGAGCTGTTTTTCAGCGATACCGGAGCTGTACGTTCTTATTCCTCTAAGGTATCAAATTGAGGAGTTGGCCTTTTTCGATGAACCCGACAGGATTATCGAATTATCCAAACCCAATAAACTATTCACGGTTTTTACAGTTTGACTATAAAAGCATCACTGAGCAATATGGGTTAAATGATTTTACACCGCTCTCTCTCATCAGGATTGATTTGCAGGGGCAGAATGATTTGGTTTCCTTCCATACTCCGTATAATTGTTTCAATCCCCAGCCTAAAGCATTCAATCATGGGGAATAGTCAACCATATGCATGGCTTAGCTTTACCTAACCAATCGTATGCCGCAAACGACCTATTATGGCCATGAACTGAGATTATTCGTATGGATCAACCAGATTGCCAGGATTTCTTAGAGTTTAGGTAACGGAACGGAACAGAACGGAACGGAACGGAACGAAATGCTGTCTGTTATAGTCTTTAGAATCCAATAAAGCTCAAGAAGAAAGAATGAATGAATAAGGACGAAGGTATTCAATGGCGACAGCTAGGAAGAAAATCGGGGCTAGCGGCCGTTAGTGTCTGAAAATCACGTGTCACTATCTGTATTTATTAAGTACGTATGTAAAATTTATCTCATTTTCAGACCCTCTTTCGATCAACTTATTTTAACTTTTATTATATTTATTATGAAAATAGCCTAATTCAGAATAAAATGTATAATCTTTTATATAATCTTCATATATATTACAAATTGAGCTAATCAAGGTTTAAGGAATGTTAATCTTTTAGAAAATCTGAAAGAGTTTAGGTATATTTTTAGTAAAAACTTGAAATATTTAATAATACGATTTCAACGATATAGTTTATTTCTTTAATAATAATTTATTATAAAAAGGATTATATTATATAATTGAAGAAGGATCTGAGGATGAGATGATGTAAAATAAGATTGAGAGCTCCAAAGACAACCTTGGAAGTTTTCTCTACAATCATTCTAAGGCGTCCAACTCGTACTCAAACGCGTCCCTAATCCTCTCCCCAATCCTCCTAACCTGCTCTCTCCCCTCCCGACCCGTCAGACTTCCGACAATCAAGAAATAAGCTACAAAAGGCCACTTCCCTTCCTTCTCCGGGTCTTTGATAACCTCACCCTTTTGCATAAACACTGTATATTGAACAACATGCCTCATCAAATCTTCTGGTAGCGGTTTTGCATACAAGAAAGTGCCGCCACGCTCAGCGGGTATAAATACAATATTCGTTGGGTACTGAACATGTGCAGGGTAAGGCTGGGTTAGAGTATGAATAACAGATTCCAAAGCTGTGTTATCAACTGATTTGGTTCCCGAATGCTTGTCGGATGATAGTGCCATAAGCATCGAGACCGCAAAGTAGTCAATACCGTAGGTATATTCCACTGCGAAAGTTTCCTGGTGACCTGGCACCCTGGCATTAATCTCAATGAGGAATACGCTTGGCTCTCTAGTCTCGTTGGATGACTGTAGAGACTCTACAAGCTCTATTCCGGTAGTGGTCATGGCGTAGTTGCTTTTGCTGTCTTTAACACGAGCTTCCAGATGATATACACCATTTCTGAAGCCTAGTTTGACAAGTGTTTCCGCTAAGGATTCTTTCAATTTTGCAATCTCATTCTCAGGAAGTATGGAGGGAATAATTGTGGACGACTCCGCAAAAGATTTCGATGCTGATTTTGACGCTGGATGCTCGTCGGAAATGTCATTATGTGGTTGCATCTCAGCAGAAGAAGGGAAATCATCATTGATTTCGCTCCATATGAGTTTACCATCTAGCAAGACGAAGTTTGCGTCAACTTCGGGACCTGATACATATGGCTCAATGAGAGAGTTAACTCCAGAAAATTGTTCCTCATTCCGAGACACCACGTCGATGAGCTCTGTTTCACAAATGACTTTGCTAACGCCTTCGGAGGAGCATCCCATTGTAGGTTTGACAATAAGTGGATATTCCATGGAACCAACAAGAAGTGGCAGCTGCTGCTTCAAGTCCGCAACTCCGGTGACGGACAAGACCTGCACGTCCGCCGATGCTATCTCACGCGTCTTTTTTTTATCACGGCACATCTCTAGTGCTACCGGTGGGTTAGTGTGAAGTCCCAACTTCTCGGCCGCTCGAGCGGTGCTCAAGAGATAGGCATCTGGGAAGGTTATAATGGCATCTATTGGTTCTTCACTCTTGGATACAGCCTGTACAATTCGATCTGGTAAACCCTCATCTATTGTGATGTCGCATGCAATAAATTCGGCGCGCAGAGATTCCATGGCTGGATCTTGCACCCAGTGACCATCATGATCCAAAACAACGAGGTCGATACCAAGCGCCGATGCTGCTCGATAGATACCCATCGAAGCAGCTGAGATGGCGGGACTTGGCCTCCCTTCCACCATTGCAAGCCGTTTCCTTGGTATGGGGGCATCCAGGATCCAATTCAAAGAAAGTCGAGAGAGTGTCTCGTGATCTAGTAGATCCAGGGCAGATGCTACAAGTGACTGGTTGATACCAGGAAGCCGCTTCAGTACGACAGCACCGACGGCGCCACATAGAGCTCTTTCCAGGATGCTTTCTTCCTTGAAATCAAAAGCTTGGATTTGCTGTCGAACGGTGGTAAAGTCTGCTGCTTTCTCAGCCAGATCACAAGTGAGAAAGCGCCGCTGAATAATGTCGTCACGGCAGACATATCCGTTGACTTTGGGGAGTAAAAGCTTGAGAGCGGTGATAGAAGAGCCATACAAAGCGATATGGTTTCTTATCACATCTTGAAGAAAAAGCGAGACCTTGGAATGGGGGTCTTCAAGGGTTTCGGGAAAAGCAAAACATGGTACGTCTTTTACACGGTCTGAATCCTTTCCACGCGGAAAGATTGGCGATGGAGCGAAGAAAAGATTCAAGGTGGTAAAGGAGGCCTCCTGATCAGCCTTTGGTATCAGTTCTTCGGTGGAGGGCAAGTGCTCATTGAGCTTCCAATAGCATTCAAGAAGAACTAAGTCACATTTAGCGATGTTTCTGGGAACTTTATGATTAAACCCTGCAGTGCAGTCGACGCTTACCTTTCCTCGCGTCTACATCTACTTCAAGCACGTGCCGAAGGTAGCCAGGTATCGTATACTGTGAAGCCATACTGTCATATAATAATATCAGAGGAATTCTGGTGGTTCCAACTCTGAAGAATCGATAAAGTCTTGCAGTCAGCCAACTTTTTGACGTGCAATGAGAGTGGAATCGAGTATTCCACAGTGCACCAGCGAGAGTTTTATCGATTGCACAAGAAAGAGAAGATGCTCTATAGCCTCATAAGTGAGTCAAAAGGTTTAGCTAACAAAATCTCCCTGCTGCTTGGAAATCCGTAAAAGAGAAAAGCCTGGCACTCCTAGATCTTAAAGAATCGTATACTACTCTATCCAGCTAGATAGATTTTTGTGTTTTAAGATAATCCTGAATACAGCTGAATGTTCAAGTTGGGCAAGCTAAGTAAAACCTTACGAAAGTATGTAATAGCAAGATTCACATGATAGCTAGATTCAAATAATAGTTAGCTTTCTTGGGGCAGTAATAATTGTCCTGGAAATACGTCCTGGAAATCGACAACTATGAGGTGTGATCTCAGGAAAGGCCACTCAGAAAGGGCTTGGCCTTGCTCTATCTTGTTTCTTCAGTCTCGATTTCACAACCCTGGTGCTCTTTACCTTGATGGATTTCTGCAGCCAGGATTTTTGTTGGCGCGACAATCAGTACGTACCGTTCCAGCCTCTGTAGTTTCACAAGCACTCGTGCCGCCAGAAAGTATCCTATTGAAATTAGGCAAGTCATATAATTAGCCCTTTTCCCTTATTTTAGCGTACTGTCTTGAATGCCTTCCGGCGATACGTGTACGTTGGGTTCAAGATTGCAATTGGAGATCGCAGACAGTACTCGCTTTATCTAAAATTAATCGGATGAAATTATATACTAGTCTTAACTATATTATTTTCCTTTTTCATTTTCATCTATGCTTTATAGAAGGCTAAAATAGTGATAGAAAATTTATCATATACCCTTGTTTTATATCTACCTCTAAACTTTCATATCAGTACGCTGGGTTCAAGACTCCGACTGGAGATCACAGACCATATTCGCTTTAACTAAAATTCACAGGCTAAAACTATATAACAATCTTAACTATGTTGTCATATTTATACTCGAGTAGTATACAGAAAATGACATTTCTATTTCCATTTATTTTTGTGGACAGCTAGCATACTCTCTGTACATGTGCGGTAATGATAGAAAGTTTACTTTATACCCTTGTTACATACCAACCATACCAACTCTGTGCAATCTTCTAGGGTTTTTCTCGGAAATTGCTCCGAAGTAGTTCTAAGCTAAGGTGGATATCAATCCGCGGCGCTTATGTACAGTGCAGTACTGTAGTACAGAGTACAGTAGTAGAACTAGTCAGATCAACATTCCGTCCTCCCTGGTAGATTTGAGTTTCCTCCAATGCTGTGGAGTACGTTGTCGCCCCGTAATTAGGCTTTTCACATCTGTCAACCGTGGTCTAGGCTTATCCCCACGCCTCATACATTAGCGTCGTCCTAAACAATTCCTACCGTAGCTTTTCTGGGCCTGAAGAAATGAAGTAAAATATCTATTCACTTGATTAAGTAGTACTTACTATTTTAATACTTTTAAATATATAAGATTCCAAAAAAAATCATATTATCCTTACGTAATGATAAGGAGAAATAATTTATTGGATTTAAGATATATAAGTATATAAGTATATAAGTATATAAGTATATAAGTATATAAGTATATAAGTATATAAGTATATAAGTATATAAGTATATAAGTATATAAGTATATAAGTATATAAGTATATAAATATATAAATATATAAGCATATAAATATATAAATATATAAATATATAAATATATAAATATATAAATATATAAGTATATAAATATATAAGAATATAAATTTATAAATATATAAGTATATAAATATATAAGTATATAAACATATAAGTATATAAACATATAAATATGAAATGTTATCTTTTTATAGTAAGAGACCAATAAGGGTAAAAGCGGTGAGTAGTTCGCTCAGGACTGGGGCTTTATGCCCACCTCTTTCTGTGTCATCTAAACACTAAAATCCTCAGAACTTCAATGACTCAATCTTTCAAGATGGGACATGTACGGCATGAATAGCCTGAGGCGGTATTAAAGCAATCATTATTCCTTTGGGTAAGTATAAGGCGGCATTTCAAAGCTGAAAGCCGGATTTTACCCAAGTTCACCACTTGCTAATGGATTTTTGACCGCAAAACCCGACGCTTACCCCAACTCATTGCAGAATGGTCCTCTGGATCACTGGCTACCACAACCATTGAATCTTACCTCTTGAAACGGTTACAAGAGAAACCTGTAGCATAAAGACTTTCTACAGTAGCCTCATAAGAGCTTAGAACCGGGATATCCTCGCCATGCTTACAGCGTCAGATCTTGACGAAAAGATTCCGGGCGTTGTGAAGGGCCATGAAGACACGAAAATCATTCAGCGACAACTGCATTTTCCCGATGTCAAAGTCTCGTTCTTCACACTGTTTCGATTCGCAACGGCCAATGACTTGATTATCATCGCTATCAGCACGTGTTGCGCTTTGATAGCTGGCGCTACAATTCCCCTGCCTCCTGTACATATTTCTGCCCTCAAAAAGTAAACTTTACTCTGCTAATTCCCGTGCAGATTATCTTGGGTCAGATATCATACATTTTCGCCGGCATTGAGAATGGCGGAGCTGTCGCGGCCGACTCAAACCACCTCATCTCCCTTTATTCGTTGTACTTTGTATATATAGCAATTGGCGCGTTTGTATGCTGGTTCGTGTCTACCGCTGGATTCGCCTATACTGGATCAAAGATCACCCGTCAAATCAAGCTCCGGTACATGGAAGCGGTTTTGCGCCAAAATATCGCAGTGTTCGATGACATCGGCACTGGGCAGCTGGTTGCCCAGCTTGGCGCGGACTTGAATATCATTCAGGACGCCCTTTCCCAGAAATTATCAATCACGATCAGCGCGTTGGGGACACTACTGGCTACGTATATTGTCAGCTTTGCTTTGTCTTGGAAACTTACTTTCATTCTGATATGGTCTTTCTTTCTTAGTCTTATCCTTCTCTATCTTGGCAATAAGATTGCGGTTCGGTATTCTGGACAATCTATGGAAGCACAATCTACTGGAAGTTCTATCGCTGAAGAAGCCATAGGCTCCATCAGAAGTACAACAGCACTAGGTTTGCAAAAACACATTGTAGATTCTTACGATGAATACCTTGTTGTGGCTGAAAAGGCTAAAATCACCCTGAAAACTCTCATGGGTACAATGGTTGCTATCACTGTGGGGACGGGCTACCTCAATGTTGCTCTGGCTTTTTGGCAAGGCTCGCGGTTTCTGGTCGAAGGTGGAGTTACCTTTAGGGCTGTCGTAGCCATCACATTGATCACCAAGAGTGCAGCATTTTGTGTTCTCGGGGTGGGGCAAAATGCAGAAACTTTCACAACAGCTATTTCAGCGGCAAAGCGAGTCTTTCAGATGATTGTTCGAATCCCTCCAATTGATTCCATGTCCGAACATGGGATTGTGCTTGACCATGTTCAAGGCAACATTGAACTGCGAAATATTCGCCACATATATCCTTCTCGGCCAGGCGTTGTAGTGGCTGACGATCTGAGCATCTCATTTCCTCGTTACAAAACTACCGCCGTCGTTGGAGCCTCTGGTTCTGGTAAAAGCTCCATTACAAAATTACTTATGCGTTTTTATGAACCCATGAGTGGCCAGATCATTCTTGACGATCACAACCTGCAAGATCTCAACCTGAAGTGGCTTCGACGCCAAATCCGACTGGTTAATCAGGAACCTTTCTTGTTTGATACAACCATATTCGAGAATATCGCGCATGGCTTCGTCGGTACTCAATTTGAAACTGCTTCTTCCGAGGATAAACAGAGAAGGATCGAAGAGGCTGCTAAGATTGCCAATGCCCACGAGTTTATCGAAGCCCTCCCGCAAGGATATCAAACAATTACAGGTACTAAAGGATCTAAGCTATCAGGAGGCCAGAAGCAAAGGATAGCCATCGCGAGGGCTCTTGTTGCCGAGCCTAAAATACTCATTCTCGATGAAGCCACTTCAGCACTGGATACAAAAACAGAGGCTTCTGTTCAATCAGCGCTGAACGCCTCGAGTACAACCAGAACAACTATAATCGTTGCACATCGTTTGTCTACTGTCCGTGAAGCAGATAACATCGTCGTACTGAAATCCGGTAAGGTCGTCGAGCAAGGTACACACACAGAATTGATGCATTGTCGAGGACCATACTACGAACTTGTAAAAGCTCAAAGGGCAATCGAGGAAGAAGAGGATATAGAACAAGAGGAGGAAGCTGTCAATCAGATGAGCACTACTAAAACTGAAATTGAAAAAGGAGACATCTCGGACACCGAAGCCACTGAAATTTTCCCAGGAGAACAACCCATCCAAGAGCAGAGCTCTTCGTATTCACTGCTCTCGATGGTCACATTCGTCCTGCGATTGAATGCCAAAGAATGGCATTATATTCTCCTCGGCCTTTTCTGCTCGGTTATTGCAGGCGTGGAGGAGCCTGCATCAGCGATATTATTTGGCAAAGGAGTAATTGCTATATCAAAGCCCCTCAGCTTTGCTGCTGAAATTCGCTCGGATGCTAGCTTCTGGGCATGGATGTTCTTCATGCTAGCATTGGTCATGATGCTAGTATTCAGCGTTCAAGGGTTGGTTTTCGCGTACTGCTCAGAGCGCCTGATACACAGGGCTCGCCAGCTTGCGTTGAAACAAATACTCCGTCAAGAGATTGCATTCTTCGACGACAAAAGTAATTCAGCAGGCACGCTTGTCAGCTTCCTTTCTACCGAGGCTGCGGATTTGGCAGGTATCAGCGGTGGCACTCTTGGTATGATACTGATTGCGGTCTCCACTCTCGTATCTGCTTTCGTTGTCGGTGTTGTCTTTGGTTGGAAATTGGCACTTGTCTGTTCATCAGTTATCCCCGTTCTCGTCGCCAGCGGCTGTATTGGAGTTTGGGCAGTTGGTGAATTTGAAAAACTCAACGAAATATACACCAAAGAATCGTCTGCATATGCCGGTGAAGCTATTGCAGCCATTCAGACTGTGGCTGCTCTCACAAGAGAGGCCGAGGTTCTTAAAATCTACGAGAATATCCTCACTGCGTCCTCTCGAGAGGGGTTGAAGTCGAGTTTGAAAGCATCATCTGTACTTGCCCTGGCACGAGCTGGCGTCACTGCTTGTATGGCACTGGGATTCTGGTACGGAGGAACTCTATTCCTTGAAGGCCAGTACTCTCTTCTTCAGTTTATAGTGGTTTACTCTTCCATTATCACAAGTGCATACTCTGCTGGCTTGATATTCTCCTTCACACCTGATATCGGTAAAGCAAAGCGATCCGCTTCTGGACTACAAAAGCTCCTCGATCGCAAATCGAGCATCGATCCCGCATCAGGTGAAGGCCGAAAGCCCGGAAATGTAAAGCCTCAAGGTATCATTGAATTCAGGAACGTAAACTTTGCATACCCTACTCGTCTTGAGCATCTAGCACTGAAGAACGTTTCACTCAAGATTTCTGCCGGCTCAAGCATTGCACTTGTTGGGCACACTGGCTGTGGTAAGAGCACGATTGTGGCTTTACTTGAACGTTTCTATGATCCTAATAGCGGAAAGATCCTCGTTGACGGAGATTCTATCACCTCCCTCAATCTTTCTGACTACCGCCGATGTATCGGATTGGTGAATCAAGAGCCGACAATGCTTCGCGGGTCTATAAAGATGAACCTGTTGGCTGGAAATGAGGACGAAGTCATCCCTCAGGCCGCCATAGAGAAGGCATGCAAACAGGCTAATATATATGACTTCATCTCTTCGCTACCGTGAGTTTTGGGTTGAAACTTTGGGAAGCACAATATACTAATTTAAATTTTAGTGAAGGATTTGATACCGTTGTTGGCAATCGTGGCGATCAATTGAGTGGAGGTCAAAAGCAGCGTCTAGCCCTTGCCCGGGCACTCGTCAGAGACCCTGCTATTCTAATTCTTGACGAAGCCACGTCAGCCATCGATTCCCAAGGCGAAGCGCTCATCCAAGAGGCACTTGAAAAGGCGAAGAAGGGACGTACAATGATAACAATTGCTCATCGCATGAGCACAGTCAAGAATGCGGATACGATATACGTTCTGGACAAAGGGCAGATTGTCGAATATGGCTCGCACGTGGAGTTAATGGCAAAGAAAGCAAGATATTACGAGCTGTTTACAACTAACATAGACCAATCTTAATTAGCGACTCGGAAAGAGTTCCAGCCAACCGTGATCAGGCTAGTATGTACGCATAGTATATTGCCTCGGTTTTGCATTGCTTCTACCTTAAGGCTGTTAGGTATCTCCCTCTGCAAATTGACGACAAAATATTTTTTTGGTAGTTCGTGTGCTCACTAGTGTGTGCATAGGCTCATGGAACTCTGGAACATAAAATTGTTATTCGAGTTGTAATATAATTGTATGATATGTAGTAATTTTCTTTGATAACAACAGTCCGACGAGTGTCTTCAATATTCTGTTAATTTCCTACACAAATATTTTCTGAGAAAATCGATCGAAAATTAGAATCATAATGAATCTTTGAAGCGATTGACTTTCACCTTGAATTTAATGCTTTCCGCCTCGCGTTCCATAGGCAGGCAATTTGAATAATGGCAAAATGTGAAGAAAGAAAATGGGATAAAAGCTGGTATGTTATATCAGCTGTGGGAGGTGTATAGGTCATACCATTACACTTGAAGTTATCAAGGATAAATATAATTCAGTACGTGAATGTGATAAAGAAGTTTGCATTGATACTGATTCTATATAAGGAGTAGAGCTGCATACATAGACAATTCGGGGCCAGGCCTTTTCCTCCAACAGTGCTGTTGCCAATCTGAAAGCGCGATGCTCAGCCAACTATTTCATCACACACACTAGCCCTCTTGTATATGTCGGCATATTTTACCCGCACCAAATTGGGGCCAACGTAGAAGCCTTCCTTAAGATCAGGCTTCGCGTCTCCAGGCTTGTATGTCTGAATACAGAGTATCTGGTATCCGCGATTGTGCTTGTTCTGGAATTGGACGAGTTTGGACTTCTCTTTTTGTAAGAGGGCTAAGAACCCTCTTGACGCTGCAAGAATGGTTTTCTGCGATTCTAGAGAGATTCTACGATTGATAACCAAGCTGGAAAAAGCCGACTTAAGTCCCCTACCCTACATCCCGCCACCCATTTTATACCAAAAACAGCCATTTCGATTCATTAATGACTTTATAACAAATAAAGCTATTAAATTGAAATTTGAAATATAACTTTATAATTGGATTATTAATAGATTTCAAAAGGAATTATATTTCTGCGATTTTTTTAGAAAAAGTTATAAAAGAATGAAATCTCTAGTTTTTTATTTGTATAGGATTTATATATAAATGAAAAACTAAAGATTTTATTCTCTTATAACTTTTTTTTTAAAAAAATCGTAAAAATTTAATTCTTTTTGAAATCTGTTAATAACCCTATTATAAAATTATATTTCAAATTTCAATTTAATAGCTTCATTTGTTATAAAGTTATTAATAGATCGAAATGGCTGTTTTTGGTATAAAATGGATGGCGGAATGGGGGGGATAGCGGGATGTAGAGTAGGGGACTTATTACGTGCAATTTGCTGTCTATTTCTGACAAATATAGTGGATCTCGTTTGTACCCTGTTTGAAGAAAGTTTACTTAGCCGAACGCCTGAGCCGCATGCATGGCAATATAATGGATCTTGTTTGAGGCCTCCTCTACCAAGTAACTACCTTGTTAAAAGAAGGTTCCAGATACGGAGAGCTTAATGGATAGTGGCGGGTAATACGATTATGATGTTACCATCGAATGTAGAAACGTTAAGAAATTCTTCCTTGAAGGGTCCAGATTCTTTTTGGCATGGTACCAGTAAGCTGGTCAAATCGTCATCTTAGCCTTACGTTATTTTCCGAATGTCTTACTATACAGTACAGCATACTTCCGATACCACGTGCGGAAGAGAAGGCACCAGCTTGAAGTTACAGATCAGTTATATGGGCCGGTGAAACTTTTTGATTAACCTCAATCTCTTCACATACGAAACAACCCCAGTTGGGGAGCTTGCTCGACGATGTAGTGCGATTGTTTAAGGGATAGTAAACAACGAGGCAGTAGCGGTCTGCGAGCCTAAGATCTTACCGCATAAATTCGAGAAATGTAAACAAGCAAGATCTACCTAAGCTTACGTATAGAGAGGGGTTATCGGAAGAACAAGAACAAGAATTGTCTGGACACGGTTTTATTACAGTATTTGTGAAAAGCTAATCATAGTACGCGCCGCGTTCATCAGCTAAATGATGATTATATCTGATTTCTAGGATACCGAGTAGGTTCAATTGTTTCAAGATACTTTACTTACTCAGCTTTGATCTCAAAAGGCTGAAAAAAGAAGGGTAAGGAAAAAGCGAATGATGAATTCCATATGATATTTTAGACATATGTTGATTGTAATGGATTCTACTTTAAAGACGAACTACAAACATCATATGAAAATGACACAAAATCCAACAAAATTGCACAATTGAACTTTGAAACCCAATCCTTCCATCATGACATAAGGTTCAAATGAATAAAATGAACTTCAATGTTTTCTGCTCGCCCAACCAACCAATACACCCTTCTTGAAGAAAGTTAAAATGGGAATTAACCCTTTATAGCTTTAGCGAGCAGAATTCATCATTTGGTTTTTATTTTGTTACAACTCATTTTACTCTGTTATAATCGAAGCTAAAAACTTGCTATATATTACTCTAGATTAACTAAAAGATCAAAATCTGGCCTGCATAAGGAGTTTCAAGCGTTTGGATGAAGCCTACGAGAGAAGATTATGATTTAACCTTTTTCTTAGGGGACGGGAAAGTATACATGGTACGATTACTAACGCATCTAGAACGCAATTGAGCGCTCCTACAGGTTGCCAATTAACCTTTCGATTGGAGCTACTGTAGTATTGAGTCCCTGAGGTGATATTTAGATCTCAAATAAGACTCCTTATAGGATAGGTGTGGAGTTCAACAGCCTTCACGATAGCCACATTCAAAACCCACAAGACTAAGAATGTCTCAAGCTGCATAATCTTATATGCTATCAACTCCTCACCAATTATATCATAAGCTGTTGAGCTTCCGCATATCTACATGTCTATTCGTCAACTAACCATTTTGATAGGTTTATACTTTCATCCTTATCAAGCATTATCGTTGTCAAGCAAAGTCTTAATCCAACAGCGGTGAGAGAGCTCCGAGTCGATCAGCATGTAATTAACGTTTTAGATTAGACCTCGGCCCGTCGATTTTACCTGGAGTTGAAGAATGAGTGGATCCGATCCGGAGTGCAGATGAGTGGAGCAAATGGGGTGGAGCGGGGGAAAGAACCACCTAGCGCGCTTTTCTGAATTATCCAGGGGGACAACTCATCTACCTTGAAAGAGAGGGGGGATGTTACTAAACTGGACATGGGATGGCAACGATAGCTCAAGAGTAGGTTAGTTTCTGCAGCGGAATAGCTAGTATGATTTTGATATCACGCTGGCAAGTGAGCATATTCGTACGAAATACGAAGGTTAAAACTATCAACAATGTTGATATCTTCTATAGGCTCATTGCTACCGAGATCGACAGTCTGTCTTATTATCGATAGCCGCGCTGTGATTCTTTTAATTAATAATCAATACCCTCCAAGGCGTTTCATAATAAAGAAGTATTATTTCTTGCTCTAGCTACTGTTCGGGTTTTGATTGTTGGGATAATCACGTGACACGCTAGGCCACGCGCTAACGCCTGGGCATTCTATATAGTTGTCGTTCTACACATCTAGAGAGTGATCCTTTAGAGCAATAATAAGATACAACGGTATACCCACATTCTTGACTTTCACCTGCACCAGGCTAAACCGACATTTATATTTCATAATTCTTCAAAATTTAACAATATGAAAAGTAGGAGAAAGATATAAATTATTATTTAAATTTATTCTAATGTTTCACTTATAACTTATAATATATATATATATTCTTAGTTTGGCGTTTTAAATTCTCAAAATAGAGTGTTTATATACACTAGAGAACATATATAAAATTTCATATATAAATCTTTTAGTTAAGGTTTATCTACAATAGACTTATTTGACTAAAAAACGGATACTACATCCCTATATTTCCCCACCCATACCACAGCTAATCTCTAGCGCCTTTTCATCGCTATATTGTTCTATAGCTCGAAACTTAATTAGATTGGAAATTCATAAGCATTCTTTACAATTTCATATTAGAGTTGAGTTCCTTGTAGTAAGAAGGAGAAGGAAGCATTGGGCATGGAACATATCAAGGGCATTCAGGCCTCAGGGCTATTGTAGATTATTTAAAGTGGAGATGATCGAGTACGAAGAGCTCGTATTCAACTAGTACAATCTAACTCCCTTACTTTCTAATTTTTAATATTTATTCTCATTAATTCAAAGTATAGTAAAATTTTTATATTATAATAATAATAATAATATTTACTAGTAAAGGCATTCTTATATTAAACTATTTATTTTCTATATTCCTTAAGAAAATTAAAGTTTTTATTAGTTTTATTTTGAAATTTTAACGATATAGTTAATTAACTAGTAATATATAAAAATTCAAGAAGTGAATTAATAATATTTGATATTTTCCCATTAAAAATTTGTTAAGATCAAAATCAGTGTTTTATAATGTTATTCTTATATTAAATTTTCTTAAATTGGGTTTTCTGGCTCTACATTCGTACTCTATGTATAGCGCCTTCATAATTAACATCATTAATAAAAACGCTAGACTTGTTACATATTATCCCCAGCTAGAAAGCCCCCTCATTACAGATCGCCCTGCAATTCCGTTATAAGACAGTCTGATACAAGAAATGCATCTAAGATTTTTTTTGAGTTTCGGTCCCTACATAGAAGCAGAAGCTATTGGATTTGTAGGTATTATTTCGGAATGAATGTGACTCTAGCTTCTGTTCATTTCATCCGAGGATTTGCTTGGTTCTTCACCTCGCCGATATCAAAGCATGAAGTCATTATTTTGCCAAGGAGGTGTTTGAATCGTGAGCTAGCTGAACGTGCTCTTCGTACACAGCCGCGAGACTTGGCATGATAAGCCCCCTCACTTTTTCACTTATATTTGTAGAGGACGCACGGCTCTTAGCTTGAGAAGCAGAGTCATTTTCGATTGCATCAAGAACTTGCAGTATTACGAAATGGCAATTTCAGCGACCAACGACTATGCCACACCGGGTGGTTACACCCCCCCAAATGACCATACCAATGGTAATGGCATTTCCAACGGCAATGCTACTTCCAATGGAAGTGATGCGAGCTTATTTGTTGTCCGCATCGAGTCACGAGCAGCGCTTGTGATATTCTCAAGGGGTAACATTCACAACCCTTTCAACCAGTCAAAAATGCAAGAGCTTGAGGCTCTGGTCAAAAAGCTTGATGCCGATGATACCGTCGGGTGCATTGTTCTCACCGGGGGTGAGGGAAGATCATTCAGTGCAGGTGGCGACTTTCACGAAACATCAAAGTTCAGCGGAGGCGATGAAGTTCGCGCCTGGATTGATAACTTCACCAATCTATACACTACAATTGCCGGCATATCCAAGCCTGTGATAGCCGCAATTGACGGGTACGCAATTGGTCTTGGACTTCAAATTGCTCTCTGTTGCGACTACCGTATCGGGTCAGAAGAGTGTCAACTTGTGATGCCTGAGCTCAAAGTGGGCATTGCCTGCAACTTTGGAGGCTTTATGCTGGAGGCTGTGGTTGGAAGAGCAGTAATGCAAAACATGTTATTCACTTCAGAGAAATGGAATGCCCAAGCCTCGTTAAGAGATGGTCTACTCCATGAGGTGGTACCTTCAAAAGATCTCGTTTCACGAGCCCTCAAACAAGCCCAAGCTATAGGGTCGTGGCAACCAACCGCTGTTCGAGGAACACGACCACATATCAATTCCACCTTCATCAAAGGCGTTGTGGAAATTGGTGAGGAAGCAAAGCGTGCCCATTGCAACAACTTCGCGGCAGGAAATGCACAGGTAAAAATGAAGCAAATCATCACCAAAAGCCAGAAAAAGGGACCATCATGGATTTTGATAGCAAACAAGCCTATTCCATCCCTCGAAAAGTCTCTCCAGAAGACGAAAGACTCCGGGGTTCTCATATATGGCCAAGGGGCAGCTTTGTTCTCTGATACATATTCATGGCTAGACGACAATGCGGAGTTGAGGCAATTTCCAGAATGGGCAACCTCCATCGACATACGTGGAGAGCTTATCCGTCTGAGAACAGGAGTTATGAACGACCCGCCACTCTACGTCGTACGTGACCCTGACACCAATGCGTGGGCTGTGGGAACAGACACTTTCACGCTCAACTGTGCGCGTTCGCAATGGGGACTGCCCGTCGACTTCGCGGACCCAACTTCAGTCAGTTGTGATGAGAAAACAAGTTTCTTTGGAATATCCCTATTATCACCTCATTCTTCTGTGGAGATCAAAAAAGATGGTGACAGTTGGACTTTTGCCACAAAACAGCACAACGACCCTATACAAGCGGGATTAAACCCACAGGTTAACGATTTCACCGAATCGGGTTTGATGTTTGTCTCATCTCTGCAGAAGGCCGTCTCCGAGATGACTCAAGGCGTAGATACCGTTGCATGCTTGCTCTCTGGTGGTATAGATTCAGGCGCAGTGACAGCATTCGCTGTTCGTCAAGGTCTAAAAGTCACTGCATACAGTGCCGGCTCACCCTGGGGCAATGAACACGACGAAGCCGCAGAGTTGACCAAGTACCTTGGAATCCCTCACGTGCGCGTTGACTTCTCGGCTGAGGATTTGTATGCAGCCATGCCGGAGTCAATTCGCGGCCTCGGAACAGCAGAGCGGGACCGAGTAGATATTCTACTCACTATCACGGCTATGATGCGCAGCGGTATCATCAAGGAGCAGCATGTTCTCACAGGGTTGGGTAGTGATCTACTAAACCTTGGCCTCCCACCAGACTCCTCTGAGACCGAAGCTCTATTGAGAGATATAGTGGATAACATTAATATCGTACGTCACACCGGCGAGTTTACGGACTTCCCTGCCTGCGTGGCGGGAAAGAAAATGTCTCATCCTTACTGGCATAAGGACGTTGTACAAACAGCGCTGAATATTCACCCAACTTGCAAGCTGTACGGTGGCCGTGAGAAGGCGTTCTTCAGAAAAGCAATGGAGCCATATGTGCCTATGTCCACTGCTTGGCGACAGAAGATTGGCATCCATCTTGGTGGAGGTCTGCAAGGTGGTCTTGATGATACCTTCGGCGGTCGCACTAGTAAGATTGAGGCCTATGATAAGATATTTAGAAATATCACAGCCCGTCTTTTGAAAGATCCCTTTGCCAACATTGATGATCTAGCTCCCAAGCTCAGTCAGACCACTGGTAGTGCCCTGAAAAATGGAGAATCAGCACGAGGGAGTCTGACTCCCTCGGGCTTGGGCATTGTTCTCGACAGAGCGGGAGATTCTAGCAACCTTGCCGAGCTTTCTAAAACGATTCGCGAGGGAGCCAGCGCTTCTGGATTAATACTTGTGAAGAATCTACCACTAGCTGATGATGATTTCAAGGCTCTTGTCAGAGGCATCGGAGAACCCGTGGTGCACAAATTCAAAACCGGAGGAAGCGACCTCATGAAACTCGGCGCAACCCGAGAGAAAGGCAATGTTGTTCTCGGTCGTGGACCACTGCCTCTCCACACAGATGGAATCTTCGTTGGTCACCGTCCCGACATGGTTATCCTGTACGCTTCTGAGTTCGAAGACGAGCTAGGATCTGGCGAGACAATTATCGTCGACCAGCTGAAAGCATTGGCAGAGATGCCAAGTGATTTACGTGCCGAGCTGGAGAACAGGACTTTTGAATACCAAATCCAGGAAGCGGGTCATTATGATCTGGGAGACACGTGGTTTCCTATCCCACCACTTCGAACACATGAAGGTAAGCTGTATCTGAACTTCGCGCTGCAATTCCCGGAGGGAATTGAGGCAAGTTGGAGAGTTAGGGTGGCTGGTGCTGAGAAGTCCGAGTCGGATAAACTTATTGCAAGGTTAGAGGAGTTTCTTCTTCAACCTAAATACACGTATCAGCATCGCTGGAGTGTGGGAGATTTCATATGTTTTGATAACTCTGATACTCTACATGGCCGCACTTCAATTGGTGAAAATGGTGTTCGGGTGTTGTTCCGTGGCCAGGTCAACAGACCGACCGAGGTCGTAGAATGATCAACAGGGAGAGTATTTATATAAATTGCTAGCGGTACCATTAATGAATTCAAATCAAACCTCATTACTTGTCTTTAATATCTCTTTTTCTTCCAAGTGATACATGTAGTCGTTGACTGTACCTAGATTTGAAGTTTGGTATAATTCTTCAAGTAGATTCGCCCGAGTCTCATCCTCGTTGATATCGAGCAATGAATGAACGAACTACGGGTATGTCGTTCGCGATTTTGGTTCTTGTTTAGTTTCTGTTTCTAATTAAGGGGCTGGCAGAAGTCGATCTCCCACTTGTATATAGTGCTGGCTTATGAACTTATAGTATATAAAGTCTATAGAGCCAACAGAAGCTTTTATAACGATTATTTGATTATATACAAATGCTTTTATCGATTCTGCTATTGTAGCTTTTCGAATTCGATTTTATAATGAATAGAAAGAGATGGAGGAGGTATTAAGCGGATCCGCGGAGAGAAAGGCAATACTATATTCGAAAACGTTTTTTAGGATCGAGATTGAATGAATATAATTGAAAGAGGCTTTGGATATCGATTTTATTGTTGGCTGTACTTGTTTAGGGAGTTTTAAACTATTTGGAGTACATTTAACATTTTGTATATCTATTTTAAATGAAGTAAAAGGATTATATTCAAATAGGATTTTGATTATATATAAAGAATAATTATAGTCTTTTATTTTGAAATGCTTTCTGAGATCTATATTAAAATTGAAACACTGTAGGATTAGAGATCCGGATTTATATATAAAAAAGGGTCTTTTTCCTTTTATGGTTTTAATCCTTTTTTTATATAGAACTTTGTATATAAAAATCCTTAGTTTAGTATATTCATATACCCCTAGGCAGGTCTCCCGGATATAAATTACTATTACTACTACTACTACTACTACTGTTTCTAATTAAGTTTTCCTTAATTATCTTAATTATAATATTTATACTATGAAAAAAATAAAATAAAAATTGATTTCCGTTTATTTTACTATTAAAATCGTAAAAAATTCTTAATTTTAATTTTTAATTATAAATCTCAATAATTTTTTTTAGATCAGTCATGAATTTATATGCCTTTTTTGGAAAACAATAAAACCTTCAAACTACCTAGGTAGGAAAATACCGTACCGATTTATGATCGAATTCAATGAGAATATAAATAAATACAACAACGTCATTAACAACCGTAATCATTATATCATTTATATAAGTTGGGTTTTTAAACTGGATCTATACCCGAGCTTCTTTGCAAACAATAAACGAATTCATTCAATCATCCACATGCAAACCCTTTCAACCGCCATTATTCCACCCCCTCACAACCCTCGTCCTTCCCTTCCACATCTCCCAGTTAATAGCTCCCCTACTCCCCCAAGGCCACAGAACATGCGTCAGCCTCCCTGTAATAAGGTTCACCGCAATGGGCCCATAATGATTACTATCCAGTGTTTTCCTCGCATCCGCGTTATCCCCCTCAACCCATACATGTCCTGCTGGTATATCGGCTATTGGGTAGGGATACGGAGCATGCGTGTAGACGCGGTCGCCTTCCAGTGCTATGATGCGTTTGACTACCAGGGTTTCGGGGTGGTATGGAGATCTGATGATAGGGAGTTAGAGATACTAATTCTAATAATCGTTTGACGTAGTGCGGGGGAAGTGGACAGAGGCACAAACCGAAAAGAAACAAGCATTCCCCTCTCCAAACCCTTGGTAGGACTTCGCTTATCAACCAAGCATAAGTCTCTCGTGAGACTCTCATTGTACCCCGTATTCAGGAATGGATACATGGAAGCACCTTTGATGGTGTGGAATTCGGCGACATGCTCTTTGAAGAATATGACGGCGGGCACCCACGATGCAATCACGAAACTCCAGTAGGAGAAATCTTTGAGGAATTGCCGGGTAGGGGATCCCTTCTTCAGGGCGGAGAATAGGCGTTGCGACATGGTTGGGGGTTCATGGTAGAAGCTGTCGGTAAGGCTGAAGTGAAGGTTAGAAAATTATTGGGGTTCTCAGCCTTACGAGTGATGGATTGTGAAAGAAGAGATCACTAGCCTTGAGATGGCCCGAGCGTATCATCTAGATCTGTTTCAAAGGCTAGACCCGAGTTGCGACCCACCTACTGCAATGGCTTAATTTATGCTCCGTATACGAGATCACACTATCAACTTCATCCCATCAAACAAGTCTCCAATCCAATACCAACCCCAACCCCAACCAAATTATCCATTCCATCCGCGTCCATTCAAGTCCAAGACTAGGTAGGGGCCTAGATATACCTATACTATGTCTAAAAAAGATTCAACGGCAAGACTCTACTCGCTAACTAAAACATGGAAGCAAAAGAAGCTTAATCGATTTCAACTTTCAAGGACCCATATAGGTATTTATGAATGAGATTACTTTGAAAAATACATTGTGATGTTAAGATGCTATTATCTCCAGCTACTATGCAGAAATGAGAATGCGTTCAACATCGTCTTGAAGCTCTTTAGTATTAGCATAGTGAGTATTATTATTTCGTGGGATCACCGTGGTCAAACATCACTAACTCCAGCTACTGTAAGCATGTGTGACTTTGTTGTGAAATGTATTACGATATGCTATCAGAGGCCAAAGGAGATAAACGGACTTTCCGATCATCATACCCATCCCTATATCCATATGCCCATTACCATCTAATTCGCCTTAACCCAGGATATCACCAAGATTAACCTAACTCCCCGATTTCTCCACATGCCCCAATAACACCCAATTCTCCAGATACGTGGTTCGATACCTGCAAAATAGCATTATTCCTGTTTTCATGTCCACATCAACGGGTAGTCCAGAGATCTACCTCAGCTCTGCCATATTATACAGTAGACATCAATGAATGCCTAGTATCAAAAGATACTGTGAAGTTGGACTCGGAGTTGGGAAAATACACAATAGCCCTTCCGGCCTAGACATGCTTTCTCAGCCCAACATGATGGCAAGCTTCACATTCACTCAGAGGTACCCTCTATCGTTCGATGTAGTTCTTTTGATGGGTGATTTTCGCATACCCAGTATCAGTGCGTGGGTCATACTCGGGCCATGCAATCTGCACCCTTGCAACTAAGGCGGCATTCAGCTTGACCTCATCGAAGCGTTTTGGTAGAAACTCTCCAGCTCTGTGATTTATTTCTCACATTAGTACCGGTGTCCATCATGAGATGAGGGTAGGACTAGGGCTAGATTTAAGGGCTTTTTTACTTACAATAGCATAAACGCCTTGACGTTTCTCGCTCTATCTTTCAAATTGACTTGCGTGATGTTATCACGGTCAAACTCTTCCCTGTAGTTCTTTTCAATAATTGACCAATCCGCACCGTGTTTTTCGATGTATCGAATGAGACGCTTTGTATCAGCATCAGACCACACTTCGCGAGTTTGGTAACTCTTAGTGCCAATTCTGTTTGCTTGTGTTCTAACATTAACACGAGCGGCTCCTTGGATTTGTGAGAAAAGAACAGGAGGTCGTGAGTCATCGTCGCTCATTTCTACGCTATGTACGCTTGGTGGAGGTTGTGATGTTCGTCGGACTTGTTGTGTTCGTGACCTTGGTGGGTGTTGCTGCGATTTAGAACGTCCTCGTCTTTCTTGTGATGGTGAGCACTCTCGTCTTCGTTGGCGTTGGTGTTCAGAGGCGGATTGATGCGGTACCTCACCATCATCGTCATTGGGACTGATGAATTGTGCAGAACCTTCTCGAGATCTGTCCTCATCACGTGAGCTTTGCGATCGAGGGATTTCAGCTCTGTGGGCACGAGCTCGTTTAAGTGGGCGGGTAGGCGTAGCGGTTCTCTGAGGAGACATGTTTCTCTTGTCTCTTTGAAAGCCCTGGTCAGAGCTAAAATCCTCGTCATCTACCTCAATCTCTGGAGAAGGAGGGTTCTTGCGCTTATTGCTTTTTGGCTGAGAGGGTTCCTCATCATCAGTTTGAACCTCTTGAGGTAAAATCTTGCGTTTGTCAATTCTTGACAAGGGAGGATCTGGAAAACCTTGACTGTTCTCATTCCACGTTTCTTTCACAGCATTGGGGTGGTGTTTATAAATCCCTCGCCTTGCAGTATTCTTTGTCGAAGGACGACCTTGCGAACCTTGGCGTTGGCCGGGTCGTTGATTCTCCTTATTCTGTGAAGTCTTGAATGCCTTGACAGCCTCTGTTATTTCAGCGTCTTGCTGTTGTACTTCTGCTGGTGATAGTGATGGGCCTACAAAGACAAACATAGCATTTCCGCTGGAATTGGATCTTGGAGGTCCTTCCCTATTATCAAATTTCTGACTTCCTACCCTATCCTTGAGTTCCGCAAGCTTTTTCAAAGCGCGTGGGTCCTTATGAGGCCTAAAGCGAATGGTGAGTATTCGTCTTTCAATTGTGTATTGAAAATCACAATTAGGGTCTTACGGTTGTTTTGGCGCCGCTTTCTTTGTGGCTGAATTGTCTTCACGCTCTGTGACACTCTTGGGGGGTGGGCTGTAGCTCACTTCAATTTCGGGTTCAGGGTCGGACTCGATATCTTGAGCAAGGTCTTGAAAAGACTCGACTACGTTCTCGATACCGCCCCGAGCTTCTACAAGGTCCTCGACCTCAGCCAAGCGCTTCTCGGCGTAGCTAACAAGATCATCGTAAAACTCGGATTTGGGGTACAAATCCTCCAATCTTTCAAAATCGACATATTTCCCGGGACCTGTGGCCTGCCCTGCAGGCTTGAATGTGCTGCGGATTTGATCTATCCTCGCGCCGGCTCTTTCTTCCCGTTCATCCAAGCCAATGCCAGCAAAGATTCCTTTCTCATCGATACCTTGGAGTAATAAAGTACCTAGGGCTCGATCTGGATCAAAACCCAGTTCCTCCGCCTCCAAGGATCGAGAGACAGTTATAAATAGCTGAGTTCGTATGTCCAAGAACATATTGAAGCTCTCCTGTATAAGTTTACTATGTTCAGAATCATTGGGGCCTGATAGAGCACTAAATTTAGACACAAATGGACCTGGGAACGATTTTTCTAACGACTGGAGGAATACCTTCAGTTTTTGCCGACCAGACTTATCCAGATTTTGACCAGTTTGGCGTTGGTCTTTTACTACACATGTCAAAGTTGCAAGATTCGCCGAATTTAGAATAGCAGAAAGAGGAACTTCCCTATTTGCGGAAGCCTTTGAACCAAAGAGCTTTCTTAATACAATGTCAACCTCAATGAATTGTTCCGTGCCGTATGGTTCTTTCATTACTTCGAAAGCTTCGCAAAGAGAATTTAAAACCCTGGAGTGACGTTCCATATCCTTGGGACGAATCTTTTTATTTGCACACTTGTTGATGATCCGACGAGCTGTATCGTAAAGATCAGGAAGGGCTTCAACTGCCGAGTTGGAATCTATGGTTTCCAATACCCTCTCTGTGTGCATCGTATGAACGGTTGTGGCCGACATGGAAGTTAAGGCGGGAGAGTATGGTTCGTTACCTTCGAGATCATTCTCTTGTCGATCGATTGCTTGAAGTTCGATACCTGATGGTTCCGCGACCTTGGTAGCGTCTGGATCTTCATCATCTTCCTCTACACCTTGGTCATCTTTTTTCTCCTCTTCCTCGGACGAGATTTCTCTGTCTTCTTCAACCACAGACAAGGCTAAACGTTGTAAGTAATAATCATCAAGCACAATACAAATAAAGCTAACCTCTTTCGGCGGCGGTTTTGCGAGTAGCTCTGCGACTTCTTTGTTTGTTGTTACTTCCCGTACTCTCCACACTTTCTTGACGGTATCGATTTGCATCCAAGTCGATACTCTGGCTACGTGTTGATCGAGTGTTTCTTTGGGTAGGAGCTTCGTGCTTTAGTGGTGAAGGAGGTAAATTTCGCGATACAGACCGAGCGGAAGTCCGAGGCATATTGAAGATCCTGACGTGATCCTAAACAACAAGCCGACCGAGCCCACGTAATTTCGAACAGTCAGTGTTGTATCTTATCATGAATCTTTTAACGGAGTTTGAAAGCGTGGGTGGAGTTGATGTCGTGGTGTGGTGTGGTGTGGATGAACAGACGCGCTTTGTTTTGTGTTGCATTTGGGTTGCTGGGTGGAGATCCAGACAGAAGCGGGGAAACTGCTTTCGAACCTGATAGTCGAGGCAAAAGAGTCACGCGATCACGTGCATATGATATCCGCTCTTGATTGGTTGACGAAATATCTCTTGTATGGATAGTAATGATGGTAAGAATGTCGTCCAGTCAAGACTGAATTAAATTGAATTAGATTGGGTGCAATCGAACAATGAGAATAATAAACATGATTTCAGGGTAAAGTTAGATCGATTGCAAGGGAAACTAATGAGGTTGTTTCTCTTTATCAAGATTGGTGAATAGCTATCTACTCCGTATAGCTAGGTACTTGGCCTATACTGGAGGTATCAAAGCTTCCAGAGGTCCAGAAAAGCAACGTTAATTATAACCCGCCGTCTCACTTTATGATACCAGCACAATCAATATAGGGTATAGTAACGTCTGGACGACTTGTATTGTAATATAGAGGAAGTTTGTATCTGATGTGGTATCTGGGCATCTGTGGGCGTATGAATTGATTGGCATAACCCGAACCCTCAGTTCGACACTTTTGAATATGCTAAACCTCAGCCCAATATATACTATAGTACCTATCCATAGTACTAACCTTAGATATTCATTCTATACGGAGTATCAAATCGTATCTATTGCTCCAAGTCAAAGAATCGAGGCAATTTTAGAATTACCTAGGTAGTTCTAGTCCTTTTCCCCTTAAGCTTTTGAGGAACGATCTAGACGAAGGAATATACAGTAATATGAAGCAATACGGGTTCTACCCCTTCCCTACTAGGTACTTCCAAGTTCCCTCCTAATATCCATTTCATCCATGGTAAATAAGCGACTCACCAGATGAATGCCTAGTGCCTCGCTATCGGTATCCAAATATTGTACGTATCCTCTACTTGTCTTCTTCTGCTTATTCCCTTATAATTAGCGACCTAGTTACCGACGTAGAGGTATTCACATACTACCTATAGTTAAATCATTTGGACAGATGCAATGATAACTCCAAACTATCATCATTAACCAGAAAAGTCTCCGTGTACCGCAAAATGTGATACATATTCCAACTATCTACGGAGTAGATACTTATCGATAGTCTTGTAATCTATTCAGGGGTTTCAAGTTCTATCTGAACTATTAAGTATCATGTATCTAACCTTGATGGGACTAGCTCAACACTCAAAATGTACACCTCGTTCCTGATTCTGCAATCTGCTAACCAAAAGAATCGATATAAGAGGAAAACATCTATTAATAAATACAATTCCTACCAAGTACCTTGAAGATATAACCAATCAAAATTCATGTTAACCAAACGATATAAGATACAACGCCACATCCAAAGCCACATCCATAGAGCGGATCCCATTTCCTCCCTCTTTCGATGCTCCTAGAACGGACAAATAATCCGTTATACTTTCATCCAAAACTTTACCATTTCAACTCATTTCCCCCAACACCTCTCGTTCATGATACATACAGCTTTCTCTGAATCCCATCTTCAAGAGGTATGTTGTTTGCCCTTACAAAGTACCTAACAGCTTCTTACATTCAAAATATTTAGACACGTCATTTCAAACTTAGCCCATACAATAGAGGATTGCCATTTCGTATCCAATAATCCCTCTTTTCCCCTGACCAAGCCTTTTTCTTCGCCCTCTCAACTACCATTCCATTATATCTGTCAGCTTCAATCAAAAGATATAACATTCAAGATGAGATTCCGGAGAAAGCAATCTTCATTACTTTTACTTTTATTGCCATCATTGGCCCTGGCTCTATCTCCTGCGGCACAAGACAATATACAATCAACCCTTTTGAAAGACACCGATGCGCAAACTGGAAAGAACAAGGTCGATTCTGGATACGGTGCAGCATCGGCTGTAACAGGTGTTACTGACAATAAATCAAAATATGATGTTGGCACAAAAGATGCGCCGGTCGATGGTAGAGATGGAAAGCCACATGCTGGACCTTTCGTAGATACCACCAAAGGTGACCCGGAGAAGGATACTACGGCAGGTGACAAAACGGACAAGAAAGATTCCAAAGATTCCAAGAACTCCAATTCCAAGCTTAATGATGGAGAACTGGTTGTGCCACCTAAAGTGAAACCTTCCGAGCCAAAAGAGGTGATTATGCTTGCTGCAGATGGCTCTAAGATTCCTCAGAGCAATGACGGAGTTATGAACGATCCAAGTCGAACATTACCTAAACAGGGCACAACAGGTACCGAGGGAGGTGTGAGTGAGAAAGAAAAGACGCGAAAGGGTCAAGAAAGTCAAACGGGGGAGAAGGCGGAAAATAAACCAGCGTCACCCAAAGAGGCACCTCCGATACCTCACGATACCGAACAAAAACTACAGGGCGATACCAAGGATTCGCAGAGGAAGGATCCAACGACCAAGAAAAACAAGGAGACCGATGACAAGATGACTGATGGTACCGATAATCTCGCCGGATTGGACAAACCTACAGATCTTCCAGACAAGACACACAATGATCCTCATCCAATTCCTAATTCTGCCAATAAGGACCACCTAGATATCACAAAATCGGATTCAAAGGCTTCTACGAGAATTGAATTAGAAGGAGAGGGCAATGAGGGTCTTATTCAGCCTCTACATTCATATGTTCTTTCGCTCACAATGATTCTGTTTTCTGAAATTGGAGACAAAACATTTTTGATCGCAGCATTAATGGCTATGAAGCATGATCGTCTCCTTGTATTCTCCGCCGCCTTTTCCGCATTAATAGCTATGACTGTTCTATCCGCAGTACTGGGCCATGCAGTGCCTACCTTGATTCCAAAACGATTCACGAATTTCCTTGCTGCGGGATTATTCTTGGTCTTTGGAGGACGTTTATTGAAAGAAGGACTGGCAATGAGTCCAGACGAGGGCGTGACAGAAGAATTGAAAGAGGTAGAAATGGAACTCGAAGAGAAAGAACATTTGGCAAAGCAGCAGGGACGAAGACGATCATCTGTGTCCCCATATGCTCTCGAAATGGGTCTTGGAGGGGGACAGCGGGCCAGCACAAGAAAATCTAGATCAGGATCCCGCCTTCCCTCTCCACCACGAAGCCCCTCATCATCGCCAGGTCGATCTCCTTCTCCTAAACGGTCCACATTGAAAGGCATTGCAGGTGGTTTGAACAACCTTCTTTCATTACTCTTAAGTCCAGCTTGGGTGCAAACCTTTGTTATGACTTTCCTTGGAGAATGGGGTGATCGTAGTCAAATTGCTACGATTGCTATGGCTGCTGGTCAAGATTATTGGTGGGTAACCGGTGGTGCAGTTAGTGGTCATGCTGTATGTACTGGTGTGGCCGTTATTGGAGGAAGAGCTATTGCAGGGAAAGTGAGCTTAAGAGTTGGTACGTTGAAATTTTGTTAAAATTATACCCGGAACCATTAATGCTAATCATTCCACAGTAACATTGGGAGGTGCAATTGCCTTTTTAATCTTCGGAGTCATCTATCTCGTTGAAGCTTTATACTACGCTTAAGCTTCATTATCAAACAGCCTTTTTGTTTCATTTCCTCTGTTCCGGATTCTTTAAATTCAAATTCCATGTAACAACAATGCAATACCTTTGCGCATTTTTTTTTCTTGTCTCTGCCTTCGACTTTGGAACACACACAAACAGGTTTTTCATTGAGAATACAATCCTTTTGCATGCATGCCTCGCTGAGCGATGAGGACGAGATGAGGCGTATTTCATTTTCTCGGGGGTGGTGTTGGTTTTGGTCTAGGCACGGAGGCGCGAGCAAATCAAAATCATCAAAAAGGAAGGGGGCAGAATGGGAGAAAATAACTTTACTTTACATTACTACTTACTTACTTCGTTACTAATACATGAGGATGGATGGCTGGGTGAAGGGTTGAGTACTATGGATGAATGAGGAAAGGAAAAGGGAAAATGGAAATGGTGTATCCAGTACTTTATTCTAGTGACAGTACGGGAGGAAATCCATGGCATGAGATTAGACGATACGATGCGTCCTAGGCTGGAGATCAAAGAGTGATGATGGGTAGACGAGCGAACGATGGATGGGGAACAAAGAGAGAGAAGAATGAATATAAAGTGATGACCACTCCACAGATTCATTGCGACTTTTGAATGCTTGGTGTGCAGTGAATGATGAATCTGCGTGCATAGGGTTCCCTTGTACAAGCTGATACTGTATATAATGATATACCACAAGTAAATAATCACCCTAAATCGAACAGCCATACACTTAACTAAACTATTCTATACCTACCTACCTAGATAGTCTGAAGGTACTAGGCAGTTATCTCTTTATCTGTATAAGTTGATAAATTACCTACTATATTGTCGATACCTACTATCTACCTACCTACCTACCTACCTACCTACCTACCTACCTAGTAAGCATCTTATTTTATATTTGGCAATTATAATTAGGTCTTTGTTCATTTATAGCTATTCGCTCGTTTATCATTCACCTTATTCACCTGTTCGCTTATTCGCTTGACCGTTTACTTCACTTCACTTCACTTCACTTGCTATCTAATAAGGTATGCAGCCAACAAGGTATATAATACATATGTAAGTTGGTTGATTGGTTGGTTGGCCGGTAGGTAGGTAGGTAGGTAGGTAGGTAGGTTAATAAGTACGAGATGGGCAGTATAAAGGAATCTTCCCCTTCCGCGCCCCCTCCTCCCCTTTGCTTTCATATTGATGATGATCTCGTTTCTGTAATTGATTTTGATTTCATGTATTTTTACACAAAGGATATCTCAAACCCCAAGCTAATAAGCTCACTTAATAACTGACTTGACCGTAAACTCCTGCCTGGTTCATCCAAAATCGCCATTTAATTCCATTCCTTCGCCCTCCCGAATTTCAGAATATCAACCTAAACTCCTACGAAAATCTGACTCTGGAGCCCCGGGTTGATTATCATTCTAAGCTTCATCCGCTGCCCCTAACATGCCTCTCAGTCCCCCTTCAACCCCCCTCCACCATCTGCCCCTCTCCTCTAAATCGTCCCCTACACCCCCGGCAACTTCTTCCTTTCTTCTCTTCGCCTCCCTTGCTGCTGCTACACTCGTCGTTCTCTTCGCTTCTAACGGGACTAACTCCGCATTCAACCTCTCAACCTCTTTATTTTTCCTCGGAACAAGTACTTGCAATTGTTCAAGCTGTCTATCCAAATCCCTCCTTTCTTTTTCTTTCTGTTCTACCAATTCCCTAGTTTTGTCAAGTCCTAGTCGGAGATTCGGGTGTCCCCCTTCTTCGCCCGACCCGGCGTTCTGCTCCCCTTTTAACTTTTGGATGCTTTCTTCTAGTCCTTCGATTTTCTTAGGTAGCTCCTCGAGTTGTTTGGTTTGTAGCTGGACATGTTCATATTTCCGACATAATTCTCGGCCCCTCTTCTCGAGCTCCTCAACGAGCTCCGCCACCTCGAGTTTCTGCGCCTTGAGTGCGGATTTGGAGTTGAGTAGTGTGGCTTCCAAGTCGATGTTTTCTTGATGTTCGACTACGAGGGGGGGGTCCCCGACAATGGCACGGATGAACTTTTCTTTGGTTACTTGTTCGAGGTAGGAGAAGCGGAGTTTGGAGAAGAGTTCCTGGGGATGGGGGATTAATATGAGGGGCGAGTTTGGGGGTTATTATTCAATGGGCGATTGAATAAAGGAGTGGGTAGAAAGAGGAAAAGATAAAAATTACTTTGTAGTGCTCCAAATCGGCCTCTAAACTTGCAGGAGAGGGGTTCTCGAGTGAGTCTGCTGCTGAGCCATTGGATGTACGATCGCCTGATTTCAAGGGAGCAGAAACCGGTTCGCTCAGTTTTATTATACTGAGTTCGTGGGACTTTTGAAGTTTGTGGAGGGTCGCGAGCACGGTTTGGGGTGATTGCGCCGCCATATTGTGAGGCCTGGGAGGTGTTTACAATGAGCGAATTGGTGAGGATTTGGGCGATATAAAGGGTAGAGTATACAGTAGAGTGTCTATGTCGCGTATAATATCTGAAAAGTAAGATGTTTATTGATCAATGCGACTGCAATTGCGGATTTTGTGATTTAACGGTTTGGAAACCAGAGGGGTTGTCGCATTCATTATTTACTTCGAATTGTTCTGCCGAGCGGTGGATATTTTATATAAGCTCACACCTCGTTTTGGATACTTGAGTTCCATTTCAGCGTTGGCTGCTAACAAATATGCAGCATTATCCGATTAGAGCGTGCATACATCATAACTCAGAAGATGAGATAGCAACCGTACAACTCGTAAGGCTTCAAACCCCATTTCAATATTATCGTCCCATTTGTTTCTTCAGTTCGCTTTGCATTCTTATTTTTACGCTCTGTTATATATCTCATGACTTCAGCATTGAAACATACCTAGATATTTTGAGACTGCAACTTAACTTTTATTATCCATTTCATTCGCATCTCCTATTACGACCTTACAGCCTAGTACTGTAATCGCAACTCATCACAGCCAATCACAACTATGGCAAACGATACCTACCTAACTGATGACTATGTCGCTGATCTTCTAGCTAAAGATGCAAAAGCCAGCTCCATCAAATACTCTTCAATGGGTCTCGAAGCATATGCCAAAGAATCAAAACCACCAGCCAATAAACCCAAACCCAATACCCGGTTCCTACGAAATATTATAAGAGATACGGATAATCATAACAGCGCATTACTGGCCAAAGAAGCAGCAGAGGCACGGGCTAGATTAGAGAGTTTATCGAATGGGGGAAGACAAAGGAACATTGCGCCGGTTGACATTAGAAGGAGGCAGTTGGGGGATATCAAGGCGATTTTGGGGGGCCCAGCAAAGAGAAAACGGGAGGACTCTGGGCGAGGGGCTGAGGGGAATGTGCTGAAGTCGAGAGATGCGGAGGATATTGATCGCAGAAGCCGCAGAAAGGATATAGATATTTCTGCGGAATTAATAGGTCATCGAAGGAGAGAATCAAGACGTACTGAGACGAAACAAGATTATAAGGAATTTAACGAGGATAAACGAAGTTCTAAGGATAGGGGGAATAAATATCAAGAAGATGATTCAGAGGAAGATAATAAATCTCGGCGAAGAGAACATAGACGGAGACGAAGTATTTCCGAAGATAAAGAGCACGCGAAGGAGGAAAGGAGGAGAAGGCACAGAGAAAGGTCACGTTCCCCAAGGGAACACCGTAGTAAAGAATCAGGTTATAGGGAACGAGATCGATCACCCCGTCGCAGATCAAAGCGTTCCCCTTCACCAATTTCTGGAGACGAAAGAAAATCCTCCTATCGGCCACACAAACCTTCTTCCTCGCGCCCTAAAAAGCAATCAGAACCAGAACAAAATTCCGATTCTGACCCCCTAGATTCCATAATTGGCCCCCATCCTGTCAACCAAAAACAACCCCTTCGAATTCGTGGCCGTGGTGCGGCTTCTCTTGGATCTACCTCTGTAATGGATTCTCGTTTCCACGCTGACTACGATCCAAAAACTGATGTACAACTTGAAGATGTACCAGAAGATGATTGGGATCAAGCGCTCGAGGCATTACATGATCGACAGAAATGGCAAACGCAAGGAGCGAATAGATTAAGAGATGCGGGGTTTTCGGAAGAGGAGGTTAAAAAGTGGGAGAGGGGTGGATTGGGGGAGAAAAGGGAAGAAGATGTCAAGTGGAAAGGAAAGGGGGAGAGCAGAGAGTGGGATAGAGGGAAAGTCGTTAGAGTGGATGGCACGGTAGGGTTTGAGACGGGATGGAATGAGAGTAAGGAATGGGGGGGTGAGACGAGTAAGGATTTTGGGAGGTTGAAGTAGCGGATTGGCGGATCTTCAATTCATTTCATGATTAGATGATTTTAGATGATTTTATCTTTATTTTCTACGAGAGGAGCGAATAGGTGTTTGGGCACTTTCTGGGTTTTCGGGTCGATGGATCGGATACTTGGACTGCACAGAGAGGATAAAGCAAAGATCTCATGAAGTCATGAAATAAGCAATCTAATAATACCAAGAGCCTGGCTCTAAAAGCATTCTTCGTAACATCTCACGACAACAAATGTAGTGAAATTCCAAACATTACAGTTTCTCATCTTAATCCTTCGTATCCCAATTTTCTACTTCTCCTTTTTCTTTCTTGTCGGCGTTTAACGTTTTATTGAGTAGGTGCAAGCTCACCGAGGCGAAGTCTGAAATATCCACACCGGTGTTTCCTACAGTCAATCAATTTTCACGTCATTAAGAGGGAATGAAAAAATCCATTTCGTATAAAACTTATTCATCGAATTTGTTGGGGCTGAGGAGTTGTAATCATTGATTCGTGCTCAGATTTCCAAAGATTTAGAGACAGCGAGAATGTGCTGAGATTTCGATGAAAGTAAATCATTGCAATACCCCCCCCCCCCCCCCTATCCTTTGTATGGTAATATTCGAGAGCTCTCGTCAACACTGAACCGAATGATAGAACATTGAACTTGAATCCAACACCAGATGTTCTATCTACCCAAAATAATATTTGTGAATATATTTCACTGATACTTACTTTGACTCTGATTGGAAGACTTTTAATAGCCCTCGAAATCGTCCATAAATCGTACAGCGATAGAATTGTAGCAGAAGAGCTTTGGATTTGAATGATCACCACTGGATGGACCTATGATCTACATCAAATTCTCTATCTCCTTGCTATATCAGTGAACAGTTTTATTGCTTCAAACCTGTTGGGTAATGAACTATAGTTCATTTTTTGCTCTATCATCTCTTATTGTTTCAATTTTGTATCTCTAATATAATCAGGTTGCCGCTTCTTCAAATGATCAAACTTCTGTATTAGATGATGAAGATTGTAGAACTGTGTTGGGGAGTGCAGGCTCCTCTATTTGGATGTTCTGGTTCACAAAGTAGTGTGTGTTATGACCTGACTTCTTGTTTCCGTTTATTCATACGCAGTCAATACCCCATTGTCATCAAATTTCGTATATCAACCGAAGAGTAAAAATTATAAGAAAGCGAAGATTTAATACTTGACAGTAACGTAACCACAGTCTCGAATCAAACACTTGAACTATATCTACTTTGGTTTGCTCTTCCATGTGATCAGAAACCCATATATCAAGATACAAACGGACTGGGAGAACAACAGAGCATGTTATAATCTTGTGAAGCGGGTAAAGTTATTTTTTTATCCTGGTATGCAAGTAGTAAGTTGGTAACTGCACTCTTATATATTGAAACAAAGAGAAATCTAAGAGAGCTGCGGGTGTTTACTTGGTAAGATTGAGTGGTTGAGTAGTTGAGTGGTTTGCTGGGGGGTATGATTCACTTTGAATCCTCCATAGTTTTCGAACTTGATGTGCGAATGACACTGTTTATTCGTCTTTTACCAAGTGGTGAATCAGCGAATAGTGATATATTTACAGTTTAATGAATCTTAGTGAGTGCTTATAAAGTACAGCTCGCTGTTTATCGAAACTCGGTTATTGAAAGGCTCCTCATCGCAGAAAAAAGGAGCCCCTAAGAGAGAGAAAATACCTTCTTTTCAAGTATTATGCGGATTGATTATCGTCGTAGTCCAAAAATGGTCGATCAGAGGTTAAGGACCTCTTTGCTAGTTTCCTAGTGTACGATTTATATTATCATCCTTAATGATTCTTCTAATTTGCACAATTCCGCCAACAGTCGCCACTCACACTTGTATTCACACCTTGCTTTCAGCCCTACCTCCTCCTCTCTTCCACACCACAATCCACCCCAATCTCTCCCAACCTTCGCAGTTCTCAATGTTCAGCTATAAGAGCACCTAGCCCTCGTTCCGACTAAAGAAAATCAAGGGCTAGAATTGGAGGAGCAGGAGCGCAAGGTTACTTTTGAAAACGATTCGTAATTTGGGAGACTCCGGCGATGCTGTTTCTGACAATATTGCCTGTAATTGTAGTTTCATGAATTTCTCATGAAGATATAATGAAGATTAGTGGCGATGAAAAAAAGAAATATTGGGACAGCAACTACTCGAGTACTATAATCGGCAACGAAGATGTTTTTCACTGATAGCTTTTTTTTGTCAGAAAATATCAAAGTTATAATGTATATTTCTCCTAGCCATAACATTTTTCAGCAAATTTGGGCTAGAGGTCATTCACTAAACTGGCTATCTAGCTGGCTGGTTTGAACTCTCATAAATTCGAATTCTCCGCCATATCGAATGCTCTGTGTATCCTTGAACAAAGCATGGCGTATTTATGTCGATAATTATGACTACGTCTCCTCACCGAACCCCCTACTTTCTCTATTCCGCCTCAACATTTACAAATCTTCACTTTAAACTTATGCATTAACTAATCATTTACTCAGCTACCCAACCAAATCACTCCACGCTTCACCCTCTCTTACAATATCAATAGCCTTCAACACCTATCTATAAAAGAACTAACCCGGGCTTGTTAGCGAGCCCCAATGTAAGCCAGGGAACGAAAGGCCACCGGTGGGCTCGCCGTTGAGACACACACAAGTGAACAAATAGATTACTGAGTAGGTAATCACACTCTCCTACAATTCGGAGGCGGAGAAAGAGGAGATTCTTGGGGGCAAATAAGTATGGTATTCAATCTACCCATCTTATCTCGCGAAAATGAGGAATAATAACGACAGTAATGAAATTGGATGACAGCAAAACTCCTCCATTAATGTTCCTCTTGTCCTGTTACCTTAACTCGTCTGCTTCTGTAAAGACCTGAATCCTCAATAATCATTCCTAGTAGGAATACCAAAAATTTTTCTAAATTGACGCCCTCGATTTAAATTGGAGCCATGTAGTCTTTAATATACATGAATTGTTTAACAACTCACTTCCACCTAACTAGCTACTCTAATATAAGAGAGGAAACAAAAATGAAGAAGTTCAAAGCTTACACTCTCAACGATTGTGTTTCCGGAACTCTAATACCGTTCGTATATGGAGTCTCTATATTTTAGCTCACCACATGACCCTGTGATTCTCACTTCCTCACTCAAAAATTCACCCTTCCTCTCCCTTCGCTTCCTCACCCGCCGAACCATTATTTAAGTACACAACATGCAACCCACGCACTCCCTTGCGCATAATCCTCTGCTTGCCTCTTTTTTGAACCCTATTAAGATACCATCATGGATACACTGGCTTTAGGTGGAACATCAATGACAGAACCTTCTAGCTGTCTTCACACTTGGGATCCAAACTTAGCTAGGACTCGGATTTGTGGATGTTAACTCAAAATGTAAGTGGAAGCATAAGTATTGTTATAACTCCAACAAAATTAATGGTGTGAGTATTTTCACCGTCGACTTTCTTGATATGTATCTTCAGATGAAATGGATAACCTCAAGCAAGTAGTATGAACTTGGCATCCCCAGATGAGATGATTTCATCCCTTCTTCATCCCAATCCAATTCTCCCACCCGACAATCCACATAAAGCAGATATACCACCTTGTCTTGTCTCCATCATAAATTTCCATCATTATTCAATTCGATACTGAGACCATGCTGCAGGACTAACGAATCATTAATAAAGCGGTTTATAAACTCAAAACGTTGTATCCTATGCTCTCAAAGATAGATCTGTAAATGAATACGATCTTAAGACTGAGGCTCAATTCAAGAATGAGTGAATGGCAAAAGTTCTTACACCTATTTCATTCTTCTTATGGAAATCACTCCCCATAATCACTTCATTGATCCAATCCCAAAACATATCCAAAGCCCCATCCTCGCCTCCCTTTCTTCCCTCCCAAACAATTTTGTCCCTGAATTTGCACACAGCAAACGCGAATCCTCAGTATCTATAGGACCGACCTCCTGATAACTATGATACGACGTGGTAATATAACATCAAGCCAAATCAGCATTGAAAAGATTTAGTAAAGAGGTACTTACAGCAGTAATTAGAAATACCATCTCAGTTTCCATTCCAACTCTAGAAAAATTTAGAAAATACATCACCATATCATTATAATCATCATCACCCCTATATATAACACACAGCAGTTACCTAACAACCCAATAAACACATCCTCAACATAACCCACCATGGCCATCCGATTCTCCCACACACACTTCACCCCCAACCTACAAAACAATCTCCTCTTAATCCCCCATTTCACACCCCCCCCAAACCCCCAAGACCACCCAACGAAGGATCTCAAGAGTCAAAACCGCAGTGCTAACTTATCCACCCACCAACGACCATCTTAACTGAGTCCCCCAAATCTCCCAAAGCACAAAATCCACTTCAAATATCATATAATAAACCCCCTCCCCCCACAGACCTAATAAGCCACTGCACCAAGAAGTCAGCGAGCCCACCCCTCTTCCCCTTCATCAAAACATTAACAACCGAAAGTTCGTCCAATTGCTCAACATCAAGGACGTCACCAGTCACCAGCCATCAATAATCAATCAATACCACACCACAAACCACCTCCCGACCCACCGACCCACCAACAAACAAACAAACCAACTTCCCAAGCAACGTAAGTCTTCCGACCAAGCTGTCAGAACTCTCTGCTTGGTATCCTGATGTAGAGATACCTGATACTCAGCTACTCCGTTTTGAAATTGCGCCTACATGCACCGCACCAACTCACTCAGTCACTCACTGACCATCTTCAAAACAAAAGGCAAGGTAAGAGGAATTCTATTAATCATGATTCTAAACTACACATTAGGTGTCGTAGGCCATCTCATCTCATTTCGTCATAACAAACATATGGTATAATGTAAACTCCTTTCTGCCCTGCACTTCTCAATCCCAAGCATGCATAATAATCCCGTGCGCATTAATTAGTAGCAATTTCTTCTACCCAATTTCAGCCCATCAATCCAATCATGCCACGATCTAAATCGAGTTACCAATGCGAACCAATGAAACATCCTAAAAAGAAACCGAGCAGTTGAGACCACCCATAACGAGTTCTAACTCCTTCTTTCATGTGAAACAGGAACTCCGTCGCTAAACTATGAATGCAAATTCGATCTTTTGTTTCGTCACATCTTTATCGTCGTGAGTTCGACCACTCTCATCACTTGCGGGTTGGTTTCTCCCATCTCTCACCAAACCTTTCAATCCAATTCTTCCTAACCGTCCACATCCTCGCCCTCTTTCCCCAAATATACATCGGTATACTCGCCGCCATCAGTATCAACTGAATAACCCCCAGCCAAATAAAGACGCTCTTACTTCCACTCCTCTGCAACCACCCCGTAAAAAACAAACTGAACACCAGCCCATGAAATATGTTCTTACTAAAATTCAACGTCACCAATGCTTCTCCCGCATATTGTCTATAACTATCCACACAAAATGTGATTGCTGTAGTGGAACCAAGGGAACATCCAAATGAGATAACACCGAAGAAAACCGTAGGAACAATCCAATTATCGTGAACTTGAGCGGACCAGCCGAAGCCCATCAGGCCGATGACAGTGGTGATAGCGACGGGTGCTGCCATTATGAGACGGAACTCGGGTTCATAGAGACCTCCATTGCGCCGAGACATGGCGCGAACAATAACATCGCTTACTTTACCTGCAACAGCCGTACCCAGTACACCACCGATAAACGGAGAGAGATATACCAAGCCGGTTGAGAGAGCCGAGAAATTATAGGTTTCTTTTGTTCGGTAAATAACAGCGACAGATTCAGAGAGAACAATGAGCCAACCTATTGAACAAGCGTATACAACAGAGGACCACAAAACAGCTGGGTATGTAAAAAGGATGAAGGGACGAATGGCTACCAAAAGCCATCTATCTTTACTCAATCGACCGTTCCAGACCTTTAATTGTTGTATGAATGTCTGCCTAGGGGCTTCTCGAAGTTCACGGGTGTATTGTGGTCCTAGTGATAGCTCACGGAGTGAAGCTCCTGCTTCGATATCCGGAAGTGTTCGTTTTGGACGACCTCTTTCGATGGAACGCCCTCGGTCGGCATGATTTTCCCCTGACCTGTCAATATTGTTATGGGGAGGTGAATTAAAAATGGGTACCGGAATCGAAGATTCGACCTGATGTTCAAAGTCATGGTCACGAATAGTCGGCCGAGTAGAATTGGGATCAAATGATACTCGTGCTATACAAAGTATTGTTAGCCCAATACGAGAGTGATCCAAGAAAGTTGCTTCTTACCATGCGGTTGCTCCAAGGGACTGGACCTAGTCAGAGGACTTGTAGGCCGAGTGATAGCATCTTTATCCTGTTCGCTGTCTTTATCTTCGTCATTCTTTGTTGAAGTTGTATCTGAATTCAAATCATCCGGGACGAAACCAATATGCAAACTTCGAGTTGGTTCAGCTGGCCTGATTTGTATCGTAGGAGATCTTATCGGTTGCAAATCCCCTTCGGTTCCATCTAATTGGTGAGATACATCAACTTTGGATGATGAACGTCTGAAAGATCCAAATTGGTGGATTATTTGTGATATGTTAGAACCTTTGCGACTTCGACTTCCAGATCGTGCTCTCTTTGGTCGTGGCGTTCGATCCCAAAATGTTTCGGGCACAAAGAAGAAAAGAAGTATCCAACAAAAGCCACCAATCATAGCAACAACCCAAAACACCCATCTCCAACCGAGTGTTTGAATAATTGCAGCACTGACAAGTGGTACCAAATTTTTTCCTCCAAGAAGCAACAAAGTATAAATCCCAATACGATAAGCACGTTCGTGTAAAAAGAATATCTCGGCGATTGTAGCAGATGGTAAGCATTCGACCGGACTGAGTGCTATACCCTGAACGATCCTGGCTATGAGAAGAGAAATATAATTAGGTGAAAGGGCGCACCATATACAAGAGAGGATAAAAAGAATTGCTCCACCAAGGTACACTGGACGTTTTCCGTATAGAATTGCTGTGGGTGAAGCAAATACTGAACCAACTCCGAGACCCATCATATACAATCCGGTTGTAAGTGCAACATCGGCAGTTGTAACGTCGTACGTAGATGCAACATTGGTGAACCCGGCAGCTAAAATTGGTGTCATACCACCTCCCAACATACAATATAATCCCAGGGAAAGTAATGCCGCGTCTCTTCTCCACACTGGCCAATTAAGAGGGTCGTTACTAGATTCTTCCGGTTGGGGATCCAAAACTGTCGACCCATCTTTTGTCAGTTTCTTTTCAGACCAAGTGGACGCTGAGCGACTTCTATTAGATGGAATTTGAGGTGGAAGTGAAGATGTTGAAGTTCTAGCCGGCGCATCTCGCAAACCTAAGGGCTCGTTTCGTTTTCCCGTGAGTAGAAGGATCGAGCCTAGAAGATTAATTCATTAGATATTGAACAAAATGAGTCGAGGTTTGAGGGCCTTACCAGGAACTTCATGAGTATCAGGCACATTTAAAATCCCCATGCTCCATTTCGAAGGTCGAAATTTAGCATCTGAGCCTTCCAAATCTCCATCTTCTTTTTCATTTGCCGGGGAATTCGAAGCGGAATCTCGAGCGAAAATTGAGCGTGAGTCTGAGGGGAACCCCCGGGGAGATGTTTCTGTATCGGGATCGTCGCCCATCTTAATGGGCGTATAAAAAGAAGGAGGAAAGATCAATCTACCATGTCCAGGTTATGGAGATGTTCGGATTTTGAAGCAAACGGGTGGTTTCACCAGCCTTTTGAGGGAGGCTGGCTGATAAAGTTAAGAGGTCTTTTGAGTGAATCAGTGAATAATGAATCAGAACGAATGAAACAGGCACTTCTCAAGAAAGAATGTAAAAGTATGATTCCTAGGAATATAAGGAATATGAATGTTGTAGGCCGAGAAGGATCACGAGCTCGAGGGAGTCAGAGTGGCAGAAAACTGACTCTCAAGTAGATGTAGTTCCAAGATTGAAGATCTTTCTCTATCGGAGATTTCTTGATACTGATACAAACAATATACAAGCGATAAGAGGGAGGAAAGAACCCGTAACTTTGGAAGAAGTTAATATAAACAATGCTTCTTTAGACTTTTATCCAGTATATATAGGTTGTGATGGTAAGGGTGAACGAGGGGACAACCGCAGCCCCTTCATCACCGAATAATAATATCCAGGTACTCATGCTTAAGCGGTGTAGTCTTGATTAGTTGGAGGATTATCTTCAATGACGACAAACCTTCAAATCCAATAGAAAATTTGGAGATTAGCAAGGTTGACCAGATTAGCGCAGCAGCTACCGTGAACAGATCATTTTTAGTGCAAGAATAAGAGGTCCCTGAAGTGCTAAAGCAGGACCGACATATGGGGTGCAGAACCGCAGTACCGTCGAGATTTGACAAGTAGATGGATGCACAATATACCAGTGAAGTGGATGCTAAGACATGTATTGATAAAGGAGGTAAGCGTTAAGATAAGCGTCTAACAATGGAGTCATTGTGATGTTTTGATATGCTATTGATATGCTATTGACATTGAAGAGTGGGAATGGGTATTCAAGTTCTTTCTTGCAGGCTTAACGTTGCTACATTATCCTTATGCTCGCGTTGCTTTTACCAAAGGATGAACAGGTAAGTAATGCATGGGGATAAGGATTTCTACTGACTTCTACTTGCAATTGGAGAATAGTTGCGTAGCAACGTTGAAGCCACTTACGCTTAAGCTACGGGCTAAATGCATACCCAGCGATAGAAGCTTTTATGCAGATCTCTTGCATTTTGAGCCACCTGTATCCCATAGGTAGGCGACTTAAGACCGCCAGGACCCTTGTATCTCAAGTCGAGCTGACCTCATCGTATGCATCCTACGAAGTCATACAAGGAATCAATCCAGTCAAGCTCGATTTCAAATATGGATTTGCTAGATAACGCGCGTTTCCCTATCTTGACTATCTGTGATAATGAAATTCATTAACGAGCTTCTTACTTCGTCCTTGCTTGCTTTGCGGTGGGGGCTTGCGACTATCTGATCCGAGATTGATATGGTTTGGGCATATATGCCGACCGGTACTTCTTCGCATCTCGTGAAAGAAGATATTCAATGTCTTGGATTTCCCAGGTTGAAGTGGATGTACAAAAAGGGACTGTTTCTTCATTAGGCTCTATCTTCAATGCGCGATTTACATCTAGTGATTCAATATTCTTGTGAGTGCATCACAGGACAGGTACAATCGACCTCATTCGCATTGTTCCTCAAAGGCGTGGTCGATATAAATCTTCAATGATATGAGATGCAACATACTTGGTGCAGGGAAAACAACATACTGGAGGAAATGACATCCTGTACGATATCCAGCTGATCAAGATGATGAGTTCTTCAACATGGGTAGCCAACTTCCCCTCCTTCTTTCTACCGAAAACAGGCTCGATTGCTACTCAAGTCTGAAATCTTTACATAAAATACATCTTTCCACGCCGCACCGTGTCTGAAACATCGTATTATTAAATACCCCGGATTCCAATCACTGCTCTTCGGACAATACAGCGCGGGCCAAAAATTCCCGGGGTAATACTGCTTTGCTCTGTTCGTCAATACCATAAAAGGTCCGTTCATCGTTTGAGAAGTTGAGTCAATGTACATGCATTGTAACGAGGCATTTGCATGCATAATGCATATGTATCTACGATGTACTAAAACCCGACTACTTCATTCTAGAGGCCTCTTTTGTTGCTATGCAATAAAGGGTCAAGTGATTAAAGACCCTCCCAAACTTCCCTTGCAATGTGATACGACATCCGGCCGAGACATCCGGTATCCTCACGGAACGCCTTCGTGCAAGGTATGAGTATCCGTCTTCTATGAACTGCGGATGATCTACAGTTTCAATACGACGGCGTTATCCTTCAAAAATGACAATTTGGAGCCACTTTCTTATCAAACCCCTTGCTATATGGAACGAATCCTCCCCATCCCTCCCCATCAACAACCACCTCCTCAGTTTCAAGTAGACACATTCCTATCGATATCCAGCATCCTCCTCCCCATTACCTCAAACCGTAGAGCCCCGCACTCTAAATTCAATAAACAAAGCATCATAACACGTACCTATTACACCAGAGCATCTCATCTCCCTCCACAAACCCAACATCTATCTATCTTTCTCGAATCTTACACAGATCTCAATTCATCCCATACACACACAGCTGTCCGTATCCAACTCTAAGAATGGGCGGGCGGAACATCAAGTAGCTTGTTGAAATCGCTTCTTGTCAGTACATCATTCGCAGCTCCCCTCCTCTCCCCCACCCTCCCTTCAGATTTCCTCATTTCTTCGTCTACTCACCCCCTCATCCCCCATCCCCATATCACCAACCATCTCACTCCCCCCGATCATCTATAGCTACAAACCCAAGCTAAGATTACCCATCCAAAAAGGAAAAAAAAAAAAAAAAAACACCATACTATATCCACCAAACAAGCCTGGTCGAGGGTTATGAGTTCGAATTGATAATCGTTCTATTCTGCCAATCTTATAGAGAGGAGGGATGCCCCATTGCGAAGGTGTGAAGATGATGTAAACTTCCATCCATCCATCCAAGCCTCAAATTGCCCAAAAGGATCAAGAAAGAAGATTTATGAAATAAAAAACCAGCTCGTCAATCATTTTCGCTTTGATGCCGACTTTGTCGTTTCGAATCTTTTGTTGTGCAGTAGCAACTTTCTATGTGGTGAAGTTTTTTTCCTCAGATTGTTGATTGAGTTTCTGGTATACTTTTTTGAGAACCATGGATGACGGTTTTTTTTTAATTTAGATTTTTGATTCGGGGTATATACATCTATCTATCTATCTATCTATCTATCTGTCCATCTCGACCAATGATCCGCAACCTAAACCCACGTCTCATTTCCCCCAGCCCTTCCACAACCCTCCAAACAGGCCCTCACCCCCCGGATGCCCCTCCCTCCACTCCCTCCCCCTCCCCGCCGCCCCCCTAACCCACTCCTCCAGCCCCTCCCTCCCCAACCTCTGAATATCCGCAGCGCCCAATCTCTCCCCCGTTCCCGCTCCCGCTCCCCCACCCATCACCTCCCCCCTCCAAAACCCCACCAACATCGGCACGCTCCGAACCAAATACCTCAACCCCAATCCCTCCCCCATCACATCCGGCGCATCGTACTCCACCTCGGTGAACAGCACGCCGCCCTCCTTCTCCCCCACCCCCTCCTCAATAATCTTCCTCATCAGCGGAGAAATCGTCTTGCAAGAGGAGCAGTAGGATGTCGTCCAGAGGGTTAGCAGCGGCTTGGATGTGCTGGTTGAGGTTGAGATGTAGGTTGCGAGGTCGGCGGGGTAGCGGACTCTAGGGAGAGGGTGGGTTAGTTCGGGGTTTGAAGGGGGAAGGGGAGATTGGGAGGGGGTGCTTACGGGGTGTAGATTCTGTTTTGATCTTGGGATTTGGGGGTGCTGGTGAATTGCCTTGTTTTGGGAAATGTTCTTGAGATTGGAAGGGAGATTGGTCTTGAGGGTTTTGGGAGTGGAAGTGGGATGCGTTTTGAAGGGGGCATTGTGAGATGGTTGGGGTTTGCAGCTGGATGGGCACGGTATATTATTTTTAAATGAGAGGTTCGAATGTTCGAATGCTCGAGTGCTTGATGAGACGGTTGTGATGATCTTGTAATATGGTCATTGAATGATGAATGATTATTAGGTTGGATTCGGATTATACAGATGTAGATATGATTAAACAAAGATATATGGTGTTTGAACTGCAAGTTGTAACAACAATCTACCTAGATACATGTAAGTACTATTTTCTCAATCGTTTGAAGCTTTGGAGCGTGGAAGCTACTTGAGATTCTTGTCTATGACATAATTATGGAAAGCTAAGCCTAATGGGGTAAAGAGCTAGACACATGAGGATAATTCCTTTCGGCATTGGATCTTCGCCTTTTACGTCCATGGTGGCCTGTTTAGATGTGACATACTGAAGATGGAGATACGTCTTCTTACGATGTGCTGAATGGTTCGTTATGTTTGTCCTGAGTGGCCTTGTTGATTTGATAGAGGTCGAAGAGGTCAGATACAATCTAGGAGATATTCTTTATATTCACTGGGTATCAGTATCTACCTGACTTTTTAAGGAAATATTGAATTTATAAAGCATCTAAGAAGCGAGAAATGGAAATAGAAAAGGGGAGTATGTATTTGAAATTTCAATCATTGAATCATTGTATTTCATATCGTTTCATAACCGTTTCCTTCGCCCTATTCCATTTCATCCGTTTCATGTCATATCATGTCAATTCATATCATCCTAAAACTTTCAAGGCTCCTGTTGACTTCCTCCTTCAAGTCCTAATCTCAATCATATATGCTGTTCATCCTTTGTCCCGCTCACACTCCAAGATTCCGGCCTACTGATATCTTCCTCGTCCCATCCGGCATTTCCGTAAACCTCCCGTGATCGTCCCTTGCTCTCACGCCTCACAACCCCCTATCCTATTTCCAATCAAGCGGCATAAAAAACCTCCTCAACTCCCTTCCACCACCCCCTCTCATCCGTACTTCCTTTACTCCCTTCTACCAGAGTCTCCTGATAAGAATCCGTCATTTTCCACCACTCTCTAACCTTTGGATTTTCCCTCATCTTCTCCATATCCCCAGCGTAATCATAACCCACATATTTGAATGTTGCGAAAAGGATATTGGTATCGGGATCATGGTATATAGCATCTATATATTTCTCGTCAGTCATCATGTCCAAATCGTCTCTCACCCGCACTCGCGCCGCATATTGTCCCGGAACCTCGGAACATCAAATGGAAGTCAACGTACAATCTTCAATGCAACAATCTTTAATTTGTTTCAATACTTCAGGCCAAACTCTAGCATGACACTCTTTATACTTTTCGACGTATTCCGGTTTCAATTTAACAATCTGCGCAACTCTCTTTCCTTGGTTTTTTAACTTTTGGGTTGGAAATGTTCCTACGGGGGAGGTAGGAGATAGGGGAGAAAGTGGTTGGAATTGAGCTTGTATATGAGCTTGGGATTGAGAAGAACGGTGTGAGGATTGAGGTGGAGGGTTGGTTGGTGACCACATTTTTGGGGAGGGAACTCGAGGATTTGTCCACATCTTGATGTTGTAGGTTATGTTGTAGGTTGTGTTGTAGGCTGTGTTGTATTGTGCTGTATGGTGTTGTATTATGTTGTTGTGTGGTGAGAAGCCGAGGTTAGATGACAAAGTCGAGTTTGAGGTGAGCTTGAAGTTAAGATTGAGGTTGAGATGTTACAAACTCGAGTTGGTGAAGTTGAATGGATTCCAAAGAATGTTGAACTGTAGATCGAATATCATTTGGGAGTGAATCAAGTTAGATATGTTGGATGAGATGAGATGTTGAGCTTCCCGAAACTTAACCCGAGTACGGAACTCCGAATCAAGGTACAGTTGTATCGGCGATTGCGGGGTCTTGAGCTGAGCTTCGAGTATTTGAGGATTCCAAGGTTTGATCAAATGCCGGGAAAATTGGAAGGTTATCTAAGGGGTAAGTTCACTTGTATAGCATTCAATAGAGATATTGAATATTCCAATTGTATGACTGCTATAGATATGTTAATATATTGATATGTTGATTTAATTCAAAAGCATTAGAAGCATTAGATGTTGTAATTGTATACAGCTAATCCATTCGCTTCAATACCTGGCATTCTACCTGATCATCTTGCCCCTCAATGTACCAATGCAAGAAGATTTCTAATCGCTTCAATCATCCAACTACAGTATAATGCAGTAATACCATTAGAAACTCGGAAAAACATACATTGGATTTCTCCACTCATATTGCACATCTTATAGGTTTCGTTAGCATCAAGCTTTTTATCCATCAAGCTCCGAATTGAATCCGCCCGTTTCTGCCGTGAGGTGAAGTCAAAGAAAGCTAGGCTAGATGACATGGCATGCATAGTTAGATCTGATGAGTTGAGAACTATGGTAGAGTAAGATTAGAGGGGTTGTAGTGTATGATAAAGGGCAAAGATTGTAAGATCTTACTTTATGAATGATGAAAACAATGAATGTCTATTGAATCTGGATTGACTGATAACCTTCATTATAAGATTGTAGTATCTACCTCGGTAGTAAGAGGAGTAGGTTAGAACATGAGATGAAGATTAGATATACTCGACAGACGAGTTAATCCTCAATATCATCTCATTCTCATTCTCATTCTCATTCTCATTCTCATTCTCATTCTCATTCTCATTCTCATTCTCATTCTCATTCTCATTCTCATTCTCTGTCGGCTCCCCTTTCTCATCAGCAAAAAGAGGATGAAGGTAAATTCTATTCTATCTAATCAGTAGTAAATCAATCTGATTACTTCGTTTATCCATCCCTTGTATCCAAAATGAAGAGAGAAAAACGATCAGATGAGGTGCTTAGAGGTAAATGATATATATATATATATAGGTAACCAACCATACGGGATATTATATATGGGATATTATACACAGAAGGTTATATACAGAGTATTATATCCAGAGTATCATATACAGAACAGCATCATCTATTACCAAACTGATTTAGATATCAAACATCTTTACACTTCACACTTCACACTTCACACTTCACCGAATAATATATAGTAATACCGTCATCATTCATTCATTCTCATTCATCCATCATTTTCGCTTAAAGTTACAACAATCCCTATAATAGAACTAATCGACTTTATCAAACCTCCAATCAATCTAGAGCGACCTAAAATAATAAGAGACCCCACCACCACAATCCCAATCACAACCACCAACCACCAACCACCAACCACCAACCATCATCATCATCATCATCTCGCCTTATTGAATTCATCAACCAAAATTTATATCACGTGCAAATATAATTTTTATATTTCATCATCTTTTGAATATTGTACTACCTACATATACGTACATATATACACATACATATACACATACATATACACATACATATACACATACATATACACATACATATACACATACATATACACATACATATACACATACATATACCATACCATACCATACCATATCATATCATATCATATCATCACCCACAATTAGCAAAATAAAGGAAAATCTCATCCACAAAAAAAACACCCATCCATACATTTCCAACCAAATTCTTCAAAGATAAATAATTTCTACTCTCCGACCTTGAGCTCTCACCAACAATCCGCCTCAACCCCTCCCACTCACCACCATCAAACAATGTCCCGCTCCATCCCACCCCTCCTATCACCCTACCTATCTCTCCCCTCCGAATCCTCTCTTATCCTCCTAACCAGTGTCCTCGGAGCCGGTACAAATTGGCTTGTGCTGCGATATCTGAGTTCTTTACTCTCGGGGAGCTCTCCTCAAAGTAGTACTGATTCTGGAGGAAATGAGAACGGAGATGAAAATGGGGAGGTTAAAGTGATATTTTTGAGTTTTATGAGGGATATGGCGTTTTGGAGAGAAGGGGCGAGGAAAATTGTACGTTTCTATTTTAAAGGGGGGGGGGGGTGATATTTGGGGTTTGAGGATGTTTGTTTTATACTGTGTCTATGTTTTCATCCTAAGTGGGAAGAGAAACATATGACGAAAATCATCTCAAACTCTCAATCCCAAACCTACCTCTCTTATCTACCTCCATCCCCATCCCCATCCTCCAAAACCCCCACTAACATCCCACCCAGAACCTCGACCTCGACCGACTCACCCAACAAAACCGCTTCCACTTCATCGACGGCCTAAGCACCCTTCACCTCCCACCCTCCACCCCCAAACCCAGCACCCACACCACCCTCCAAGACCCCACCCTCCAAACCCTCTCCCAAACCCTCTCCCACGCCATCACCACCCTCACAACCACAACCCCAACCTCCCAATCCAAACCAATCCTCCTAATCGACGCCCCCGACCTCCTCCTCGCCACCTCCCCCTCCCCCACCATCTCCCCCTCCCTCTCCTCCCTCCTCCTCACCACCCGCCAAACCGTCCACTCCACAATCCTAACCCTCTCAATCGACGATCCGCTTCTTTCTCCTTCCCCTTCTTCATCTTCATCTTTATCACAACCCCCAACCCCCCTCTCAACCCAAACCTCCCATTTCCTCCTAACGCAAGCACATGCTGCGACTATGATCCTCAGTACGCGTTTACTCGACACCGGGGCGGCGCGGGATGTAAGTGGTGTTTTGAGGATTACGGCTGGGGGGATGGGGGACGGGGATGGGGATGGGGATGTGGTGGAGGAAAGGGAGTTGTTGTATTTCGTAGGGGGGGATGGGGGGGTGAGGGTTTTTGAGAGGGGGCAGTAGGGTTGGTCGAACGAAGTTGGATGGGATGAATTTGTTTGTTGGGGGTTTGTAGATGTCGATGTCGATGTAGATGTGGATATAAATATGGATATTAATCTCTGTATATATGCTTGGAAGATAAAGATAAAGATGGAGATGGAGATGAAAAGGGATATAGAATCAACAACGAAATGTATATTGCACCCACCAACAACAACCCAAAACAACCCAAACCCACAAACCATATATAAAATCACCTACTTATTATTACCCACCCGCCCACGCACGCACGCACGCACGCACGCAACAGCAAGCCTAAGCACTAGAACAGGAACAAGAATCCCCAATCCCCAATCCCCAATCAAACATTTCCCCCCTTTTCCTTTCTTCCTAAGAGACGAAAAAGAAAAAGTATACCATTTGATCTAATTTCTCCATTCATTCATTCATTCATTCATTCATTCATTCATTCATTCATTCATTCGTTCGTTCATCCATCCAACCACTCAACCAATAAAATCCCCCCCCCCCAAAAAAAAAACAAAAGAAAACTTTCACCCACCTAATAAATAGATATCTACAATCTATAATCTATCTACACACACACACACACACCAAAACCCCAAACAAACCATGAATCCATGAATCCATAACCCAAGTACCTTCTCGAGTTAGCTAGGTACGCTTTTATATTTCGTATTTTGGTATAGGTATAGGTATAGGTATATATGGATGTATATATGGATGTATATATGGATGGATAGGTACGGATAGGCACGGATAGGTATGTATATAGATACCATATCTAATAATTCCATCTACTCTGTATCTTTTGATTTCTGATTTCTGTTTATCTGTATTTACTTATTAGGTAGGTTTATATATATATATATATATATATATATCTATCTATCTACATACCTACCTAATATTGCTAATCTTTTGTTACCCTTGGAAGAACCTTGGCATCTATATGTACCTATGTATGTAGTAATGAAATTCGGGTACTTGGATAAAAATACGATATACCAATTTATACTGTATACACTCTGAACCATAATATTTCACACCACACACCTCACCTCACCTCGCATCTCACAATATAAAATCCACATCCATATCCACATTATCATCTTTATCATCCTCAAAATTCATGATTGCAAATGATGGTATTCTTGCTAGAGAACATGTCATGTAATGTCATGTCTTTTAAGTAAAAAAATTGGCAAAACCAACCCGACTTCATAACCTCAAGCTCCCCACGAAAGACAAAGACCACGAGACCGAAATTTTCGAGCATGAGCCAACATGAGATCAAATGATAAATCACTCTCACCCACATTGCTCATTCCCGTTCTCTAGCGTATCAAGAGCCATCCATTCGCCAACCCTTCGTTTCGTCCCTACCAATTCCATCGCAAGCAAGCAAACCGTCCGTAAACATCCATCGTCTTCTTTACTCGGATGACTTGTTGGCTGGTCCTCTAGCTCCCTTTGGTACACCAGTTTGGAATCCATTCTTGAATCTTCTTGGGACTTCCTTCAAGTGACGCATGCGGCCGGTACCGGTAGTCTTTCTTCTCTTGGCCTTCTCGCCCCAGTTATCTATTTAGGTTAAATTAGCATAGATTCGTCTTGATGCTCATCATCTCATTTCTTCGCAACGTATCGATGATTCCGTATATGTATCGAGAATATTTGTATCGACCGGAAAGGTAAAGATGGATGGATTGAAAAAACGTACATTGACGGGTCTTGGCTGCTGGGTAACCACATCCCGAACAGGTGTGCTTTTGGATGTGGAGGGATCGGCGACCTATAGATCAAAGCAGAAACATCAGCCAAAAATCTTCATCTCTCCCCAGTCCCAGCCCCAGCCCTTCAACAAAGAATCAAGCCCCGAATCAATCGTCCACCTCCTGATCTCACCATCCTATCCTCCTCCTCCTCAATCTCAAGAATCAAGATCAAAACTAACCGCAGCGTCTGCACAAAGTGTGCGTCTTGTTGTGGCGCTTTCCGAAACTGGAAGTTCCCTTGGCTACAAATCAAACAAAGCATCAGCAAGAAGTCCTCTCCGCCAGCAGGCGACCAAAAATCGCAAATCTCAGGTCAACGCACTCATTTTGAATTAGGAACTGGAAGAGGATAATCCGTCAGCGATTTTTTCTTCGATGGTCACAGCGACAATGGCACGATGGCACACAAAATGGCGATAACATACCTTGGGGTTGTCGTAGGGGTTGTCGTTGATTCAATATCTGGACTTTTTCGAATCGGATCGCGAAATGGTGGGAATTTTTGAAAACCCTAAGCTAGGGCAGATACGATCATGTGATTAACGAAGCGAGTGTTGATGGTCTGTGCGCGGATGAATTTTATTGATGCCTTGGAACCTTAGGACATATCCATGGATACTCTTGACCACATCAAGGACCAAGAGTCTTCACAATCCTATAAGCATACTAGAGAACTTGGAAAAACATAAAAGCTCAATAATTTCAAACTGATGTAATTTTATGAATTCATGAATAAATTATATAATTCCAATTTTAATACAACGTAAATAAAACATTAAATAATATCCATGGATTATAGCATTCTAGGTTTATAGAGTTTTCTAATATCCAATTCTCTAATAAGAATAATAAAAAGTTTAATAAAATAAGAGTCAACCAATCTATAAAGATTTAAATAATATATTAAATTTATTACATCAAACATAATAGAGATTAGATGACTGATTTATTTATTTATTTATTT
>PDUE01000003.1:170745-202291 GCA_002909645.1 Monilinia polystroma
TTGTTTGTTTGTTTATTTGTTTATTTATGTATCTATTTATATATCTATTTATATATCTATTTATTCATCTATTTATTCATCTATTTATCTATTTATCTATACTCTAGGGCTTTATATTCCATCTCGTTTAAACCTCAAATAGAGATATATTTATATATCCATATATATATCCATATATAAACAACACCCACGCAATCTTAACATCTCCCTATAGCTATGAACCCATGATCGATCAATTATGAAAATTCCCGTACCTTCTTTTTTTTACATGTTATATTTCTTTAGATATATATAGATATATCTATATATCTATATATCTATATATCTATATATCTATATATCTATATATCTATCCTCCTCACCAATAGCTAGCCCTAGAGTTTCGAGCGAGTGAAGAAAATCTTAATCCTAATTCCAAGAAGAAAACCACCAATTTCTTTCTTTTTTTTTTTCTTTCTTTCTTTTTTTTTTCGATTTCGATAATTGAGTAATTCTCACCATCACTTTATTCATTCCAAGGTTCTTCTTTATTAATACCACTCGCCATTCGCCACTCACCACTCACCACTCACCACTTCAAAAATCCAAAATTTCACTCTTCAATTTCTCATTCAATATTCTCATTCAATATTTTCATTCATTATTCTTCGTATCATACATACTTCATATCATACTTCATATCATTCTTCATTCAACATTCAACCCTCTATCTCACAATGCACAATGCACAATGCACAACGTACAACGTACAATCCACACAAGGGTATCCATCCATCCATCTATCTATCTATCTATCTTATCAACCCGAATCAAACCAGGCCAAATCTTGACCGAGTGATCCTTCACCAAACCCATCTATCTTATTCACCCATCTATTGATACACAATCATGCATGCCGCTTTATTCCCACCTGTGCATGAATCATCCAATTCCCCTTCCTCCCCATAAATACGCCAATGATCCATTCGTATACACCAGTCCATTGCTCTTCTCCCCACCCCCCAAGATCTAATCTTCTCCCATCATTATGTATGCAGTCCCTTGTACCGTGTACTGTGTACCATGCGCATTGCCATGAAAGTTCCACCACTAAAAGATAAATGTAACGCCAGCCCGTTTGCTCCTTTCCACTCGCTAGACAACTACAATGTGATCAAGTCTACTTCCGAGAAATCAGGAGGATTTCGACCATAAACTACCCTCGCCTTTGCATCCAACGCAGCTCCCACATTACTAATCCAAATGTTATCCCCTGCGTAATCCCTCGTCCTCTTAACCTCATCATCACTAACCCCAATATCATCTCTCGGAATCCATACCACAGGTCTCCTAGCCCTCAGTGCATAATGTTGGAAAGCATGTTTGACCAAACTATCTCTCTCTTCTGGAGCCAAATCTTCGATTTCGTCATTATATCCACCATACAAAGCATTTGCAATTTTTTGTTGTGCTTCAATGTCGCGATGACGACGTTTCCGTGTGATTCGGGGTTGGACAATTCGTTCATCAATGCCATTACCACCATCCGTTCCACTGCCACGAGCAAACGTTTTGTGGCGGAGATTTCTACCAGATCGTAATGCCCAGCCACCAGCCACGGAAGCACTATGAACGAGATTTGCTGGCTTCAGTTTGGAGAGTTTACCACCTGCATTCGCGGCCGTGGGTTGTAAATTTTCCATCTCAATATATCCTGGCCCATGGATCCCAGCACCATCATTTTGTGGCAATGCTTCATGATCTGCAGTCGTCAGACCTAGACGTTCAGCTTGCATTCGATCGAATGCTTCATCACGAAGAACAGCCTCATCCTCAAAGGTGATTGGCAGGTATCGAAGTAGAGGACCAAAAGACCAGTTAAGAAGAAATTGGTAAAGAGCCGTTAATAGTAGAGCAACAATCATAATGATTGCTTGCGCAGTGAGAGCATTGCCTTGCTCGTCTCTTGTCAAGAAAAACAAACCAATCAGGCAGAGTTCCATGACATATAACCCAGTAAATGTCTGATTTATAGCACGCGGATACAAAAGCCCTCCAGTATCGATTCGGAATCGAGAGACATAAAGCATATTATAACGATTCGCGATCCAAAGAAGTGTGAATGTAATGATGACGAAAATAATGATAACCGGCGAAACGACGCAATAGATCAAACCAATGCAGGCGAAATTAGTGTAAACCGGAAAGAATGATCCCCATGACACCGACGGCAATGTTGTATTTCTCGTCCACTTTTGTCGAGCAGTGTTATCGAAAAGCTTAGGCAAAACAAACCAAAATATAAGCGTTGTTAATTGTAAGAGTGTACCCGAGCTCACAGACAATGCTTGAAGAATCATATAAGAGAAAAAGTAATTCGCCGCCTTGGGCAATTGCTGTGCAAGCGTCTCGGGTATGGAAGTAATATCACTGGACCAAGAACCCAATGCAGCTACCGCGCCTCCGGAGATAGACACGACCAAGAAGACTTGGACAAAGAGAAATGCAAAATAATATGTTTGAACCGAACCTTGCTTCTCATTGCCCGTCTGTGAACCTTGAACAAAAGCAAGATATCCTAGAATCGTGGGAACGAGTGATAGCAAGATACTCAGCACGAGAGCGGGCAAGACACCTGCTATAGCTTGAAGAACCTTCTCGGGTATAACTGTAAGCCAATGAAGCCAAGGTTTAGTACTGACGAGAGAGGAAATCTGAGATAAAGTCGATGTCCACGCAACAGGAATAGACCATAACAAGATCATACCAAGAACGACAGCAGTGATAACGGCCGTTCTAAGCCAAGCCTCCCACCATTTAATAGACATGTTATCCCAAAGGACATCGTTAGGTGAGATCTCAACAGTACGTGGTGCCATTTGCTTGGGCACGTGGTAAGTAACAGACTGACAAGCCATGTGTGCAGCTACCTGATGATTAAATTGAATGAAAGCCGAGTTCATGAGTGGGAATCTTTCTGGGGACTTTTGATCCAATTCAATCTCGAGATTGAGTTGAGCAAGTTGCTCCCGACACCAGTATATCGTATCAACTTTCGGACTGATTCCAGGAATACCCAAAAACCAACTAGGAGTCCAACTGAATCTCGCTATCCTATGAGTTGGCCTATCCTTTTCCTTTAAATATTGTTGCCAGGCTGCAGCTGTCGCATTTTCCTGGTATTCTTCGTTGAACGCTTTCGGATAATCTACCCCTGGTCCATCATCTGAATTCAGAAATGGAATGACCGATTTAATTACCTCCCAAGCACTCTTCTTTGGTGGCGCACCTGTTGCGACTCTCGATTTTGGACCGTCACCTTGAGTAAGGGGAAATTCCTCATCATCTTCATATCCTGTTGGGATTGGAGAAGGAAACCCGCCAGCAGGACCTTTCCAGAATTTCCACCAGTTATTAGTTTGAGAGGCATCATTGGCTCCATCACCTCCATACTGAAAGCCATTCCTCCGTACTGTATTTCCTGCCAATTTTCTATCCACTTCATAGCTTCGTGGATCATGCTCTGATGACATTGAAGGACGATCTTCCCCATCCGGCACTCCCAACTTTTCAGGGTCCCGATTCTTTTCATCATCCACACCAGATCCAAACGGTTTTAACTGTGAGTGTCGATGTCTGTATCTTCCGTATTGATCATATTCATCATCCTCTCCAATCGATTGCGCATCAAGACTTACGAAACCATTACCGTTGGTTTCTTCAATCGTCTCATCCAATTCTCTACCTAGTCCCATGACACCTCCAAGAGCAGTCTCTCCAGCCTTTCCAACGGCGCCCACACCTTTGTTTAACCCTTGCCCCACTGCCTCGAAACCTTGGCCCACAGCGGCGAGTGGATTGCCAAGCTTAAATTTGCTTTTCGAGCCGTGGCGTTTATGCTGGCGAGTTTGCTCTTGCCTTTCCAATTCTGCCTCTTCATCGACCGCATCATCTATTGTATGAGGTGCCTCCTCACCAGTAGCTATTCCACCACTTTGCGCAAGTCTTTCCGCCTGCTCATTTTCGCATTTGATCTTTTGAGCTTTCTCTTCCTTTGTCGGAGCTTTACGCTTCAAAGCCTTCTCTTCCTTTTCTTTTTGTTTCTTGTGAGCTTTCTTTGCTGCTCTAATTAATTCCGTCTCTGCCCCCTCCAGCGTCAAATGAATCTTATCCCGCAGATGAATTTTCTTCAACAACTCGTCATAATTTCGATTAATCCAGATATTCCTAATTCCTCCAGGGAAAACGTCGTAAAGTCCAGCCAGGGCTTCTTTCGTAAGCCATTTATCCGGAATGGCACTAACAAGAACGGTTGTTGCTGAAGCTCGCAATCGATGTTCGGCAGATGTCAAATAATCTTGTCGAACTTTAATATACACTCGCAGCTCCGCAAAAAAAACACCGCAGACCCAAGAAATAGCCAACAAGGCAAGCACCAGATGTGCCCAATATCTATTGGTTTTGCTAGGTTGTATATTAGTCCACGCTAATTGATCCAACCCGGTTACATTTGGATTGGATGAAACTTCAGTCGAGTTTAGATCATTTGCAAACTGTAAAGCCCAATCGCCACCTCTCCCTCCAATATAATTCATCGGCACAAGGATTGGGATGATAACCACGGCCATAGGTATGAAGATGACCAAAAGAGTTTGGAGGTATCGTAAGAAAAAGTAGGCATCAAGTCCACATTTGTTGATAACTTCTCGATCTCGAAATTGAAAGATTGTGAATAGCCAACCCCATGGACTTCTAGGAGGTGGTTCCGTTCGTTCTTTTTCGGGGACCAAATATGTTTTGGGTTTACTGTTATTTGATTAGTAAAGTTCTTAAGAATATGGTGTCCATATGAGCAGGACTGCCCAGTGGTCATATCTTCAAACTTACAAGATTCTTGCAAGCTTATTCTTCAAGAGCATAAAAGCTATCATTTGTACACCAAAAATGATGGCAGAAGATGCCATTGCCGTGAGAAGAGCTACCAGACTAATACCCTCAGAGCCCTGTGCCGAGCCGGCCACACTAGATGTGGTTGAAGTTGCGGTGGCAGAAGTAGCCGAAGGATCGCTACTCAAGACTGAAGACATGTTGAGTAACGTTGGTCAGTTTATCGATGCATAAGAGGGGTTCTGTATTGATCAAGCCAGGAGTATGGCGATGAGTGAGTGGGATTAGGTCGATGGTATTTATAATATCAATGTGAACCTGAAGGACGATGAGCGGTATTGGATAGTATTCAGTATTCGTAACACCAATATAAACCTGGATGTCAATGTCAATGTCAATGTCGATATTGATATTGATCTGAATGTCGATACCGATGTCAACGTCAATATCAATATCAATCTCAACCACAATAACAATAACAATAACAATATCGATATCGATATCAATATCAAAAGAAGAAAACAATTACAAGAAGAAAAGGTATGGATTGTAAGCAGAAGAAAAAAGACAACAACATGGAAACGAGTGAATCATAGAGTACATGTATATCAAGAACAAGAAAACCAACACCTACCTACCTGATGCCAATGCCAATATCAATGCCAATACTAATAAACAGGGGGAGGAGTGGCAATGGGAATGATCATGGTAATAAATGCAAACAATAGGAAAAGGCACTTGATTGATCTCATTTGTCTTTCCCTACCTAAGCTTCCAAAGTTTTACTGGGTTAGTAGGAAAGGTGGATGGATAAATAGATAGGTACGTACCTAGTACCTCGAAGTATTTTTAATCAGCTTTCCTTTTCCTGAAGGTGAAGCCATTTAGTAATACTTTAAGTAAATCTATCCATAATTGAAATACGATATATATATATATATATACATATACATATACACATATACACATATATACATATACACATATACACATATACACATATACACATATATGTACCTCCAGGGCTATTATAAACAATACCTTCAAAACCCATACACATCCATCTCCATCTCCATCTCCATCTCCAGCTACCTACCTACCTACCTACCTACCTACCTACTTCTAAACCAAGATAACAATTACCTACCTATCAACCTACCAACAAACCAAAACGATCCTCAACCTACAATAGCAAAAAGCCTCAATAAACGCTCCCTCCCCCCTCCAATCAGAAGAAAACCCCAGCATCCACTTTACCTGCTTCTAACCTTCCATACAGATTACAACCCAGTCAACCCAGTCAACCCAGCCCTCTCAAACCTTAAATCCATACCAAGAAAATGATGTCACGAATCACAGCGGGTGAAAAATTGGGCATGGCGTCTACTTTGATGAATATGGTTTAGTGCCGGTATGGTACCGAGACAAGACGGGATGTGAGTTTCTTTGGTTGTGGATTCTGTACTCTGGAATGTGGATTTAGGGTTTTAGATTGTTGTTGGATGGGAGGATGATTGGGAGAAGGGGAGAAGAGAGGATGAGGGATAAGGGGCGCTTATTAGAGTACCTTTATGTTGTATTCTGTAGAGATGGATGGATGGATGGATGGATGGTTGAATGGTTGGTTATCGTCATCTAGTTACTTGGATAGATTGGTTTGGGGATGATACAGAAGGGTGGCATTGTTTGGTATTTATCAGATGTGTATGTATGTATGTATGTATGTATGTGTTTCATGAAGACATTTTATTCCGTGAAAGAAATAAAGAAAGAAAGAAAGAAATAAAAATATGACTCTCACTTACCCTACTCTACTCCTTTCTATTCACAATCCATCGAACCTTCATCCAACCCTACCATCCATCCATAAAAAAAAACAAGATACAAACCCAGAAATGTCTACCAGGTAAGACATATATGATAATTCTAGTATTTAACAAAACAAACTAGCAAGCAAGCAAGCAAGCCACCGTCGCAATCAAGCATCGGAAATATATCTAATCCTAGCGATGGCTCGATAAACATCAAGCCACATACATACATAGCCTACCTACCTACCTTTCTTATTATTCGGGCTTTGGTAACAGAGGTAGGTAGATACTTGTTTGTGTAGAAATTGGTTTGGAATGAATGATTTGTTGGTAGGTATTGATATTTGGGGTTTATTATATATCTATTTAAGATGATGAGATCCATGGATATATATATATTAGTTTATTGAGATGAGGTATATAATATTTATTCTATTCTGTGGGTTTATGAGGTTGTAGTGTTATGAGAATGTAGTATTGTAGTATTGTAGTATTGTAGTATTGTAGTATTGTAGTATTGTAGTATTGTAGTATTGTAGTATTGTAGTATTGTAGTATTGTAGTATTGTAGTATTGTAGTATTATAGTATTATAGTATTGTAGTATTGAAGGATTGAAGGATTGAAGGATTGAAGGATTGAAGGATTGTAGGATTGCATATTGTATATTGTATATTGTATACTGGGTAAGTAGGTAGGTAGCTCAGTAGGTAGAGACTGTATCAAACATTTTTTTATATTTACTTGGATATATGGATATAAATATTATTAGATAGATATCTATAATCTGTAGGATTATAGGTTTATAGGTTTATAGGTTTATATATGAATTCTTATTGTTGTTTGATGGATTGTTGTGTTTGTGATATACTCGGTAGGTTAGTAGGTTGATGGGTGAATAGATTGGTTGGAAGTTAGGTTGGTTGATAGGTAGGTAGGTATGTATGTATATAGGTATGCGAATATATACATCTTCTATTGGTTGAGTAACAGTGTGCAATGAGAGTACAGTAGAGATGTTCGGATCTGGATGTGGCTATATATAATATTTGTGTTTGTGCTGATGGTGATGGTGATGCTGATGCTGATGGTCATGGTGATGGTGATGGTCATGGTGATGCTGATGGTCATGGTGATGCTGATGCTGGTGATACTCGGAAAACATGAAATCCCTCAATAGCAGGCTGATGAGACTGTAAAGATGGTGGTGAAGGAAGACGGAGAGAATTCAAGGGGCCCGGGGAGGGTGAAGAAAAAGGAAAAGGAGCGGAGACAATTATCTAAAGCGTCTCACTACATCCATCCTCTCTGCTTCTTTGAACATCAATCACTCCATACAAAGCCATATCATCATTCGGATTTTGGAATGACTCTTGCTTTGGAATGAGGTATCATTGGTACAATAGGTGCTAGTATGAAGAATGCTACCACCTATTGAAGCACCGTTAATTACTCTCAAGAATCGAATGGGTAAGCAAGCCACCTCTCCACCTATAAATCTCCCCATCTGTTTCTCAAGTCCTTCCTCCTCCATACCCCCCTCCCATCCTCCCATCCTTCCACACAAAACACCACCAACCCTATCCCAACTCCCCAATCCACCCATCCACCTAACTACTAGGCGCCACCTTCCTAACCGCCACACTAACACTCTTCCCATCATCAATCTCCTGCGCGTTCCACATCAACTGCCACACCCCCTCGGAAACAGGCGTTGCATAAAAACTCGACGAAAGCTTCTGCGTCCCAAGGTCCCTCCACATGGCCCAATTGCCAAACGCCACAAACCCCTTCGTGGTACCGTTTGCGGGGCCGCAGCCGGAAAACCCAACGTTGGTTAGGGAGGTGGCAGAAGGGTTGATGAAGAGGGCAGGGGAGGTCGTGTTGGTGAGGGTTACGTTGCTGGTGGGTGTGATGATCCATTCGCTGGATGAGGTGGGTGCAACTGCGCATGTTAGTGTTAGTGTTAGTGTTAGTGTTAGTTGGAATTGGAGTTGGAGTTGAAATTGTATATTGGGGGTGTGAGGGATGATTTTCGGAGTGGAGGTAGGGTCATACATGTAATGTTTGAGTTGACGTTGGATCCGGATGGGACGTCGTTGCCCACAAATGCATTTCCTGATAACGTGTTAGATGGGAATATGTGCATGGTAGGATGGGGGCTTGCCATCGGAATAGTAGACAGGGAGTCCGCCAATACCGGTTCCGTATGCGTAGAGGCGGAATGGGCTTTGAGTGCGTTTTTCAATCACGGCTGCAGAGGCTGTTAAACCTCCGAGGAGGAATAGGAGAGAGGGGATCTTCATTTTTATGATGCAATGAGTGTGTAGTGTGTAAACGAGTGGAAATCCTTAAACCAAAAAGAGGTTGAGGGGAAATGGATGGAGAGAAAATGGAGATGAGGATCTTGGGAAAGAATAACGGAATGGAATACAAAGTATTCAGTGAATATTATATCGACAAGAAGAGTAATGTCAAGGTACCGAGGCTCGGTGCCGGTTCTCAAGGAAATGTCATAAGCTCTCACATCTAATCTAGCATGCCCGGACAAGCTTCTGAGGGTACGTACCCAGAACTTTCTTGGTAACTTGCTAGTCAGGGGAAGATTTGATTTGATGAAAGTCAGAACCGGAACGGGAATAGTTACACAAATCGATAGTTCGGAAGGGACAAGAAGCGCATGGCAACAGTCAGTGAAACGGGACGCACGCGTCATTTTCGTCAGCTTGGTCGATTATTCGGAACAGCGAGTCGACGCCACATGGTGCTTAGTGTTGCCCGTGAAAACATGCAGGTGTACGCGACGGAGATGCAAGCGGATGAGTTTATGGATTCATTCCTTGTTATGAATGGACATACAATGTGCACGGAGAGCGTTCTTACTTGTGGCTAGGCAAAGGATTTCCCAATAGTCCGAGCCATTGGTGGTGGTGGAGATCTAGAGGGGTAAGGAAGGATCTAGGAAGTAGAGATAGGGTAGCTGGAAAGAATGTCGAAGCTAAAGCGTAGGGTACCAAATTAATTCCCACGTGGTGACATCAATATAATGTATGATGAACTGAACAATCGAACTACTGCGGGTATGAAGCAGAAGAAAGTTGAAGAAATTTTAGGGGAAATACATCTAGATATCGGTTAACTCGGACCTGAAAGCTTGACAAGACAAATTTGTATCTATAGAGTCAGCAATCTTGGATTTTGTGGATGAACAGGAAACGACTTGATTCCTTCTCTCCTTTCAAACACATTGAGTCATTGTCGACTTATATTAAGCTTGAAGATTTGGAAATTGGATGCGATGGTAGTGATATATCTCGGGAGGTCCGTTCAATAATAAGCGAGCCAGTCAAAACATACATTTGTTCTATGTTTAGTAATTCATGGATGCATGCCCACACGATTAAGTTGACGGACGTATGGCGATCTCCCGTCCGTCCGCCAGTGGTCCCATGTTTCATCCCTTGGTTTCCTTCTCGGTTCCCTTCCTCCCTCTCAGCCTTCGGATCCTTCTCTTCGTTCTTTTTCATGCCCAGACTTATTATTATACATGTTCTCATTCGTGCACGTACCTACCAGGTTGTTGTTGATCGTCCCGAGGTCTTCTAGAGATTTCTTATTCCTGGTCATTGGTTAGAAAAAGACATGCAGTCTATGCATTTGAGTTCAATGACCAAAAGATTTTGCCAAAGCCATGCATCGGCAGTCATTCCGTTCTTATTATTGTCCCTCGTCGATATCATATTCTGACCCAATCGTCAAAGTGCTGTTCATACTCGGCGGGTACAAAAACCTCCGATGTACAACATACCTAGGACGATCAAATGAAGAATCCCATGTCAACAGTCGAACAGAGACATCAAGGTACTACCCGTACCAGCCCATCACTAAATTACCATGTGCAGCAAGCCATGTAGATGCCACCTGAAATGGAGAATTTTCATCGTACCATAACCCAGAAGAGGAAAAGAAAACTTTCATGGCTCTCTTTATTTGGAATGGCTTTTCCCTTCTTCGACCTAAAATCTAGTCTACCAGCCCAGATTAAGCGGACAAACGCCCAGGCCAGGTACGAGAACAACTAAAAGTCCGAAGGTTTTAATAAAACGATGAACGATTAGTCTAATCCCATGGCCTTCCCGCTTAACCTTAAGACCCTGAACTACTTCAACGACCCGTACGTGTAAAACATTTGATATGGATGCACGGACAACAGATCCTTCAGCGTTCTTGGCATAGTACAGATTCAGATGCAGGAACCCTTTTCACATTCGATTCTGAGGGTTGCCAAAAGATACTATCCCCATCTGGGTATTTTCCAAGTAGGATTTTACCTGACCGCCAATGCGGCTGGGGGCATGTCAGGTGTTCGTCCCAATACTATCTCAAATCAATCTTATGATTATCGAAGCCCTAATATCTTCTTTTTGCCTGCAGTGTTAATCTAGTGTCAATCTGAAGCTCACCATTGTGGAGATGAATATGGTGAGTTACACCAATATCTTATGTTCCGAGTCTCTATGAAGTTCGTATTGACAGTACACCAAGATGCCATTCAACTCGGGTGCTCGGGGTCAAAGTACTTTGACTGTATAGCATCGATATGCTTGTGAAATGGTTCATCATGCTCCGTTCTGTTGATGTTCGTTGTTTGTGAAATTCTTATTAAGGAAGATTCCTTCCCAGTGATACAACCTCATTCTTTTAAATCAAATACAACTCGTTCTCTCTCTCTCTCTCTCTCTCTCTCTCTCTCTCTCTCTCTCTCTCTCTCTTATACGTTCGCTCTTTTCTTTTTCTTTGGCATCCTCATTCGAGGGCCATAACAGTCTTTTTACCCTCTATACCTTTCGATATCCAGCTCCAAACAATCAGAAAGGTTTATAGAATAATTTATCATGCGTCTTTTCATTCTTTTGGCCTTGTGCCTCTCATTCTGCCAGATTCAGGCAGTCCCTACTTTCGGGTGGTTTAATCCAATCGCTTCTCTTCAAGCAGATTTACTTAAAATTATGAACCAGGTTGAGTGTTTGCTCAGCACAAAAAATTCTTTTATACCCTCAATCCTTACCCAAGGAAACGCCAATGCCGCAACATCAAATAAGTGCTCATCAACAAACACAGTCGTCGCCACTGGTGCGGTAAAAACCTCAATCTCCTCTCTTCAATCTGCAGCTCAATCCAAATGGAGTTCACTTCAAAGTTTGCTATCCACGACGGTTTCACTTCCTCCAATTCTTACCACCAGTGTCACTACCATTCCAACATCAGCGGTTAAAACCACTTCTAGCGTTATTGCAACTCCGACAACTGCAAAAGTAACTTCAGCAACTGCCAAGTCAACATCCTCTTCATCAGCTTCAATCACTAGTAAACCATCTTCTTCGGCATCTTCTTTATTAGCTTCATCGTCACCAGCTTCATCTTCAACTAGTAAGACTGTAAGCTCGAAGTCAGCAGTAGGAACTCCATGTGCAGGCAATACCGCTGCCGATAGATCCAAGTGGTGTAATTATTCTACCAGCACTGATTACTATAATGAAGTGCCAAATACTGGTGTCACTCGCGAGGTAAAGATTTTCTTAAGAAGTAGCTGTTGATTATCTCTAACTTTCTATCTTAGTACTGGCTTAATATTCAAGATGGCATGGCTTCACCCGACGGAATCTCAAGATATGTTCAAACAGTTAATGGAAGCATCCCAGGCCCAACTCTCATTGCTGATTGGGGTGATAATGTTGTGGTTCATGTGACAAACAATCTCTCGGTCAATGGTACAACGATTCATTTCCATGGTATGCGCCAAAACTACACCAATCAAAATGATGGAGTTCCGTCAATTACTCAATGCCCTATCGCATTTGGAACTACATATACCTACAAATGGAGAGCTACTCAATATGGCTCATCATGGTATCATTCTCACGTTGGCCTTCAAGCGTGGGAGGGTGTGGCAGGTGGTATCATTATCAATGGCCCCTCTACAGCTAACTATGATGAGGATAAAGGCTCACTCTTGCTGAGTGATTGGGGCCACACGACTGTTGATGAACAGTATGAATTTGCTCAAACTCAAGGTCCACCACTCATGGATACCGGACTTATCAATGGTACCAACGTTTTTGGAGCAGATGGTTCTAGCAGCCAGACTGGTTCACGTTTCTCAACCAGTGTTACATCAGGCAAATCATACAGATTCCGTCTCGTGAATAGTGCTATCGATACCCATTTCAAGTTTTCTATTGACAATCACACTTTAACTGTCATGGCAAATGATCTGGTTCCTATTAAACCTTATCAAACTCAGGTTCTCAACATTGCTATTGGTTAGTGTTCTCTTTCCCTTCATCAAGAAATTTTACTAACGACTCTATTTTCAGGTCAACGATACGATGTAATTGTAACCGCAAATCAAGGTGCCATTGCTTCCGATTTCTGGATCCGTTCCATTCCCCAAGCTTCCTGTTCCGAGAACGCAAATCCCAATAATATCAAAGGTGTTCTCCATTATGGCAGCTCAACCGGTCTCCCTTCAACAACCGGATACGACTTCACCGATGAATGTGTTGACGAAAAGGCCTCCTCCCTCGTTCCCTACCTTCCCAAAACCGTTTCATCCGCGACGCTCTCCCCCGAAGAAGCCGTCACCGTCGCCCAAAACAGCAACCATCTTTTCCGCTGGTACCTCAACAACTCTACCTTTGTAACCGACTGGGAAGACCCAACTCTCCTCATGGTCCAAAAAGGCGTCAATACCTTCACCACTGCAAACAATCTCATCGAACTCCCCAAAGCAAATGAATGGGTTTACCTCATCATCCATTCCAACCTACCCGTCCCCCATCCCATTCATCTTCACGGCCACGACTTCTTCGTCGTCTCCCAACAAGCAAGCACCTACGACGCTAAAACCGCCGTCTCAACCTACAACCTTAACAATCCCCCCCGCAGAGACGTCGCTCTCTTGCCCTCAGGAGGTTACCTCGTGCTGGCTTTTGAAACGGATAACCCGGGTGCTTGGTTGGCTCATTGTCATATCGGATGGCACACGAGCGAGGGATTCGCCATGCAGTTCTTGGAGCGGGCGAGTGAGATCCCGGCGATTTTGGATTCGTCGGCTTTGGAGAATACGTGTACCAAGTGGAATAGTAATGCTATCCATCAGGAGGATTCTGGTGTTTAGATTGAGGGGGGGGATTTCTTCTTGTGGTTTCATAGTTTTATTCTTTTATAATTTATTTTTACATCTTTTCTTGATTTATTCGGATTTTGAGGGAGACTTTTGGGGGGGGGGGGTAATTTGAGGTGAGGTGAAGTGAAGTGAATGAAGAATGATGAGCTCAGGTGATATGCAATGAGATGGAGATATATTCCAACGACGATGAAACGTAAGGTATAAAAATCAAAGGAGAGGAGAGGAGAGGAAGGGATAGAAGGAAAGAATGGCAATTGTAATTTTAATGCTTCAATTGATGTATGATACCAGTAAGGTAAGAGAACAAAGAGATAGGCGAGGAAAAGAGAAAAAGATATTGATGAATTCGAAATACATGGATGGTAGATGGATGGTATTCAATAGGTGGTATATATATATATGATGTAGCATCATACTCGAGTAGTATCTACTAGGCAACCTAATATGATATATCAATCATGGGTGATCTGTCCTTTGTGTGTGTTTCCTTTTTTTTTGTTATTTCTTATTGTTGCTTGTGTTGCTGTTGTTCTTGTTATTTTTGTGTGAGGGGAATTTGGGGGTGGTGCGCATGATATGTAATGAAATGAGTCTTGCAATGTCAAATAACCGGCAGTATGCAATGTAACGTAATATCCAGAGTCCCCTGAAAGAAAGAAAGAAGGAAAGAAAGAACCCGCAACTTTGAAATTTGAATGCAAGTCCATATCTCATTTATCGAGAAACATACATGCGGGAGTTAGGCCGCGGCGCGCGGAGAGGTCCCTTGTGGGTCATTGGCATTGGGATCTTTTGCTGCAGGTACCTATGCTTTGTATTCAATGGTGGGTTGGTACCAGGTCGCGGGTGAGATGTACATTTATATTTGAATTTTATAGATGGGTTCCAAGGTTGTGGAGAGTTCGATCGTTCCGGGAGAACAGCACGCCGGATGCATGCGCTGTTGGATCGTTTTTATCGACTGATCTGATGGTTTACTTCTTTGTAGAGATGGATGATGGAATACTTATCATGCCTGTTTATATGTAGCTACCTACCCTAGAATATATAGTCGAGTACCTACTCTGAAGTCTTGGTCATGCTGTCATTCACTCACTGTTAAAGCAAATATATTGATGGAATCGTTCTACACCTCAGACCTCACACAGAACCCCAAGGGCCAGTGGATGAGCACAAAGAGTTCATTCCACCCGCTGTGGAGGATCATTCATTTCAAATGGTCAAAATGTATTAATACGACTAGATGGTAATATCAAACAAGAAAGCTGGGATTAGTAAGAGGACTTAGATTTTGAGTCATTTACCTGCCTGGAATAATATCATATACGAACCATGCTATGCGGGAAGCTAAGTTTAGTGATGGATTTTGAGATTTTGCCAAAGGCTCATGCGGTTTGTTTGCAAAAGACTTGTTGCACTTATTGCAAAGAAAATGCTCGCTGAGTCTCGGGGCTTTATGTACTGTATGGCTTTCGCTTATGATAGGGACAAGAGATTTGGAAGAGCCACCAAATTGAGGTTTATTTTATCGATATTCTATTCGTCAAGGGAAAATTCACTACTTGACGGAAAATACGCTTGAAGGCATTACCCAACCATAAATTTTGCTCACCTAGCGTAGATCATGAGAAACTGCCTCGTGGATGAATGAAGTTTTAATTGTATGAATAAGAATCGGGATTTGAGAAGGTTGCTCGAGTAATGGACGACAAAGATTCAGAGGACACGACTAGTTTTGCACAGCAGAATATGAGATATCGTATGCCAATACCAAAAATCATAAAGGAGGAGTCACGGGTTTGCACGCCTTTCTAAAACATCAGCTGGCGAGTTTGGGAAGAGATTGAAGTTTATTTGAGATGTCTCGTGTTGGGGAGGGAGGGTTGGATTGTGTTTGATTGGGATGAAAGGGCTCCTCTGATGATGGTTTTATATTTTTAGCAGCGAGGCTGCTGCTGATGGTGATAGGTTGGATTCTGTGACGAAAGTATTGGTGATTTATACACATTCTTGAAGATTGACTTTTGAGAGAGAACGAATATAGAACTCAGAGGAATGACTTGAAAATATGGCACGATCATATTTGACCACGATGAAATGGCTGATCAGCCTATTTAGGTAGAAGAGTGTAGGTGTGTAATATGTGATGAACAACAACAAGGCTTCATATAGAAAACTGTGTCATTCTCTGACTCTACAACAGAGGAACCAAGGTGCTTATGAATTTACAGAGAAATGGCTGAACTCTGTACGATTTACCATTAACAGGGAAAACTGGAAGAAGAGTACGGTAATCAAAAGTCTGTACACTATATAACTATACACAATATAAGAGACTCATCTCCTCACTAAAGATGGGTAACCAAAACTGCAAACAGTTGACCCAAGCTTCCATGGACATTTTTCTAGCCACCCACTGCCGAGAAAAATGGTCCAAGAATCTGGCTGGTATGTCAGAAACGTAGAGCTCCTAGATAGAGCTTTAAAGAAAATAAGTTCGGCATTAGTGTCGAAGGGTCGCAGCCTACCGCTATCAAGTTGACACGAGAACTCATCGCTATAACCTATCACCGTCACTTGACAATGACAAGTATTGCTGTCTCTTGTAATTTGACCAGGGAAAGTTGATAACTGTGATATAGATATTTTCATCGGTGCGTGGTATGTAACAAGGAGAAGTAAGGAAATTATGAAGAATTATAAGTAGCCTTTTAACATTCTCGCGCCCGGGAGTGTTGTCAAACGTATGGTCAGTCACTGTATCCATAGGAAAGATTCCACGCATTCTGTAGACTTTTGGATATTGCCTATATCCTTGAACCATTCTTCATAATGTTCCGTCAAGAAACTCGTATTTATCTATTCCCCCTTAACGTCAAAGTCCCACCGTGCACCTTATTATACTCAAAGCAAGAAAAAAGTAACGTAATTGCATCGCTGAAACATTCGCAATAACATCGTAGATATCATCATATAAAAAGCTTGAGTAGAGTGGGTATATTTTGCGCAAACGCTGAAATGCAATAACTTATTCTTCCTTGACAATTAATCCATCGGATATTTTGGACCTTTGAGCAAATTCGCTATTGGAGTGTTAGTGAAATCAATAAGTAAATGTAAAGGAGAGGGAATCATACGTCCAGCTTCCATCATATACCTTCCTCACACCTTCCTCTCCATATGCCTCTGCCAATGCAGCATCAATAATTGTAGCTGTAACACCTGTACCACAACTACTGACAACAGGCTTCGTTGGATCAACGCTCTTACTCTCAAATATCTTCCTTAATTGATCCGCGGGTAACAAAGTCTTGGTAGTTGGATCCAATAACTCTCCAATAGGCATACTGATACTACCCTTCATGTGACCACTGGCCATCCCCGCTCTGGGCTCTGGATCCTTTCCTGCCCACCTTCCATAACTTCTCGCATCTAATATCTGCACACCTTCCGCTCCCTCCTTACCAGTATCCTTGATAATTCCACAAACCTCCTCGAAATCCGCAACTTTACTTTCATCAAGTTGTGGAATTGGATATACACAAGTATCGACATCCCAGAATTCCCCACTCTCAGTTGGATACCCCTCTTCCACCCACAATTTGAAATTGTTCAAAACATGTACACTGGGATGTCCAAAAACCTTTAATGTCCATCCTACTCTAGGCGCACTGAATAGACCTTGCTCATGAGAATCATAAACTACGACTGTATCATCTCTGCGAATACCCAATGCGCTCATGGCAGATGCAAAGGTTTTAGCATCAGGAAGCATATGAGGATATGGAGAGCGTTTATCGGATACTTTATCGAGGTCGAAGAAACGACTAGAAGGGATTCGTTTTTCGCGAAAGGTTTGGAGACCATTGAGGGGGGAGGTAGGGAGGAACCATGTTGAACAGAGAGCTACGGTGCGGGGAGAAGTGGAAATCTTTGAAGGAGGATTCTTTTTAAGAGCTTCGGAGAGTTCGGAGGGAGTGACTAGATACGATGAAAACGATCGATGAGATGTCATGGTGATGTATTTGGATAATGTGGAAGTCAGAGGTTGTCGTGAGAAAGAGGTCAAGGAGGGAGCCCTTCGAAAGAGGATAGATGCTGCCATTATGGCAGATATGATGTTATCGCAGCTTAATAAGACTTTATCATTGATTTGTGATTGAGCGAATCTTTACTCGAAGCTGAAATAGTGAGATCAGTTGAATAGGTAGTTTAAGTATAAATATCCAGTAGGTATTGAAGTCTTTGAATAGATAATGAAGAGTTTTTGATTTTATAACAAAGATTAAAATTTATATTTGTTTGTAATTCTTTGGCGGTTGGTATGAGGTATGGATGGATGGATGGATGGATGGATGTGAGTGACTAATAAATCATAGAAACCTTTAGGAGCCGCTTTAATCCGCTGTTCTTATCGGAGAAAGAGCTCAAGCCACATCAACTAGCCACATCAACTAGCCACATTAAGTATCGACTATACCGAATACTATATAGTCATAGTCACGTGTACGGCCATAGTAATCACCCCAGAATCTTTGGAATAAACAACCCCACCACGGATATTCCGTATACCTACCTAGTCCCTACTTAACCCACCTACCCATCTACCTACCCATCCATGAGTTAACAATCGCGCTTCAGTCCCAAGAGAAATAAATTGATTTCCTAAATCATCCAGACCTTCCATCTTTCAATACGACATCAGAATTCTGTTTACTTACTACAACTGAAGCTCCGCATATATCCACGCAATCTGCGCTACAGATTAAAAATGAAAGTCAAGATCAGAACATGGAATGCTGTCGCAACTTGGAGGTGGGATCTTGATGAGGATGATGTTTGTGGTATTTGCCAGGTACATTTCGATGGAACTTGTCCTACATGCAAATATCCTGGTGATGATTGCAGTTTATGTATGACTCTTCAATTCCTCATTCTTCAATCATGATTCCTTATTTATGAAAATAGTATCGGGGAAATGCGGGCACAATTTCCACATGGTTAGTTTTGACATTGAACTCGATGGAGGACGGAATGTTGACGTAGATCCAGCATTGCATAGTGGAGTGGATCAAACAAGACTCATCTAAGGGACAGTGCCCTATGTGCAGACAGAGTAAGATTATTCTAAAGCTCAGAGGAATCAATGCGAAAGATATTGATTGTTTGTGCAGAGTTCGAATGGACCGACAATACAACGGCGCCCGAGCCAGCTCAATCTTTATGATGAAGCAGACGTATGTATACGAGCCCAAATCACATTCGAAAATAAGAAATTTGAAATATATGGCGTCCGCAGGGGGGATAATAAAAGTTGGGCAGGCGTTGGACGATATTTGATACCCCGGAATGCCTACAGAATGCATGAGTTTTTTGGTCACTCGTCATGTGCAGAGTCTCACACTGGAAGTGAATGCACACAAGTGGTATATTTATTACACTCGAATTATTACGTTCTATGGCATCGCAATGTTTTGTTTTTCCAACCAGTCACTCGACTCCCAATACCTTCTACGACCACAACTACTTACAACTGCATCGTAGGTTCATTGCTACATCTTCCTTCTTCGAAATGACACATCAAACTACCACCACACGACCCAAGCTTAAAGTTAAGCTTCAATAATACTTTATATACCATCATCAGTAGTCTGATTCCAGTTCTCTTCATACGTTTTAGACATTGAAGGATTCATGGGGCCAATCACCGACGAGGCTCAAGTATCGATCGATACCCTCTCTTCCGCCAGTTTACATCTTTTGCCATTGGAAATTAGCCATTCCTTTGGAACTCCTCTTGAACCCTTCTGCGTCCGAAACGGTCTTGTGGTTGACCCAGACGAAAAGGCAGCTATGATGACTCCCCGGTTGTTGCACAGAAGCGACAGCAACTTTTCAACGATAGATTATAACATCAACAGTCATTACATCTGCTACATACGACCATAGACTGAGGAGAATTGGGCATCCCGTCCGCTCTGCCATACACAAGCCTCAGATCGGTAGATTAGTAGTTGGGTGGGTGACCACCAGCGAATCCCTACTGTTGTATGTATTTGCTTTTGATTATTTTGCTATTTTCATTAAAATAGTAGCTGATTTGAAGTATATAAGCAGTTTTTGTGACAGAAGAGATATGATCAAATATCAACCCTTCTATGGTGTAATGGTTAGCACGTCGGATTTTGATTCCGGAGATATTGGTTCGATTCCTATTAGAAGGTTCATTCTTGAACATTCTTTCCTTCCATACCCAGTTTGAAGCTGGGATATCAGGGTTGTGCTTTTTTTTTGTTCTTCCCTGCATTCTTACTATCCAATGTTTTTTTTTTTGGAAGTGGTAATGAATACTCTCAGTTGCTCGATTGTTGTAACGCTAGAAAATATTTTTTTTTGAATAAATTTCTCGTGGAAGTCCACTTTGAGTTGCACTTTGATGGCTTTGTATCATCGGTGGAAAATCTTTTCCGGGATTCCTTTTCTGTCGTACTAGACATGCATACTCATGCCTCTTCTCCTTTTATATTTCCTTATGTATTTACCTTCTCCTCATCCACCAAATTCGAATCAATCCATCAACCATGGTAGATGCGGCGCCGATATTGCCATAATCGCTGTCTACTACTTGGGTTTTTAGACCTAGTAGCCACGAGTTTGGGGCTTGCAAATATTTGTGAATTTTATGCCACAGGATTACGCACTACATTTCCTCGATCTTCTTGTCCATCTCACTTGGTATAGGAGCGTGTAGACCAGATTCAACAATACACGACTTTCAATAATTACACAACATTAGACGCAATGCTCTTGCCTGGTCCTTGCATTATTTATCAAACAGTGATCTAGACTTCGTACATCAAATTCTGCAACAAAGTAGGCCCGATATCAAGATTCTTGTGTTACCAACTTTCGGATAGACGGGTAGTTTCAACGTTCAACTTGCATCCGCCACGTTATGCAGGCTTTTCGTGTATCCTAATACAACTTCAGCAAAAACATTGTCCAATCTTGGCCTTCAATTGAGAAGAATTTGGCTTGGTATTCGGTCCGTGTTGCGATAGTGCGGGGTAGCCTTTGTGGCGACGTCTTGGTGATCTCGCGTCTTACAAGTCCAGGGATGATGTGCATGCAGCTTTTGGCAGATGAGTAGCAGAAATCTATCTTTCTTGATAATGTAAGCAAGTGATCATACCTTCTTTCAACATCATGACTACTTTTAGTTGCAAATATTCATCTAGTCCCATTATTGTACAACCGGAAGCTCCAGGAATAGTCCGTAAGCCACCATGTATTCATTGCATTTTCACTTGGGTTTTCCCATATTCTTTCTAACGCCTTGGTGTGTATTGCCCGCTCCAATTTATGAATATCAGCATGATTCTCAAGGCACTGAAGCATTTGCATCAAGAGACTATTTTTATATTGGTGGTGAATATGTTACCATCTCAGCCAATAATACTTTATTTGTTAATCAGATGTACGTGGAACATCTTCTTCCGAGTCGTATCGAACAACCATATCCCATTGTTTTTATACATGGCCAGGGGATGACCGGTACTGTACGTACCCTCATTTCCTTCTCCCCTGAAGTCATATCATCCAAAAAAAACCCCCCCTATTCTTGTGCTTACTTATCAACCTAAATTGAAACAGAATTGGCTCAACAAACCCGATGGATCGCCCGGATGGGCAACCTATTTCATATCTCATGGCTACGAAATATATATCCTGGACCAAACGGCTAGAGGTAGAAGTGCCTGGAACCCAAGTGGTAACACAACTTTACAAATTTATCCGGCGGAGAGAGTTATGCAGCGATTTACAGCGACGGAAAGGTACGGGTTATGGCCTCAAGCGGCGCTGCACACTCAGTGGCCTGGTGTATGTTTTTTTTAAGTCAATTGTCTTTCACCTTCCTATCTTAGTGGAACATTGGGTATATACAGAAACTGGAAAGATCCTAACATAGTCTACTTAATACGATAGAACGGCTCAATAGGCGATCGTATCTTTGACGCCTTCTACTCCTCAAATGTTCAATTCCAATCAAACACCATCATACAAGAAACTAACATGCAAATGGCCGGAGCGGCACTTCTCAACAAAATAGGCCCAGCAGTTCTACTTAGTCATTCTCAAGGCGGTCTCATGCCATGGGTTATCGCAGATAAAGTTCCAGAATTGGTAAAAGCTATCGTTTCTATTGAGCCGACTGGTCCGCCATTCCAAGATGTACTTTTCCCGCCCACAACACCTGGAGGGTTTACAAGGCCTCATGGGATCACTGATATTCCATTACGGTATGAACCGGACTTGGGGGCTGGAGAGGTAGTAGAGAAAGTGCTTGCTAAGAATGAAGGGGTGGGGGAGGGTGAGTTGGAGGAATGTTGGATGCAAATTGAACCAGCGAGACAACTTTGCAATTTGAGGGGAATGAAAGTGCTTGTAGAAACGGGGGAGGCCAGTTTCCACAGGGTTTATGATGGGTGCACGGTGAAATATCTGAGGCAAGCCGGGGTTTGGGTGGAATGGATGAAGTTGGGAGAGGGTGAGCAGAGCGGGATAAACGGAAATGGACATATGCAGTTTCTGGAGGAGAATAGTGATGAGATTGCAGGTGTCTTGGAGGGGTGGATAAGAAGTGCAGTTCAAGGCGAAGATGTCTAATTTGATGGGGATACGGTGAAGGAGTTTGAGAAAACCATGAAATTTTTGAGGTTTTGGGTGATCTCAATGACGGGATTGTATTGGTGATTCATTCGATTGGAAGGAATGACAGGAGATAGTGAACAAAGTGGAGGGACAGCATGGAAATGAGCCGGTGACCTCAAGTGACCACGTGAAAGATCCGATTGTGGTCGAATGTATCGAATATCATTTTTCTTTATTGGCCGATGGTCCTTCCGCGTTATATAAGTCTATCCCCTCGAAAAAGGCACTCTGAAGAATCTATCCGGGCTGTATAGACTTCTTCCCTCAAAGAACTCTTGTCACTAATCGAAATTAGACCTGAACTGTATGGGCTCATTGCTATGAAGCATACTCTTGAATTGAGTCCAATTCAGCCGCATAAAGCAGGTACGGCTGGAATAAAATGATTGGAAATCTATTGAGCATTCTTCCTCAATCCACCACAAGTTGTCTTCCATCCGGCTTTTACTGTACCATCTTATCAGTAGGTGGAGACTTTGAGTCTTCCCTTGTTCCTCATGGAGTTCCCTTGGTCAGCCTTTCTCCGCTCTCCAACTTCACGTGATATTATTATGTCATCATTGAACTTATCTGTGGGGGAAGTGTCAAAGCAACCCTCAACCCTTTCTTATCTACGCGACATTACTGACTGTATGTCGTAGCTTTTCAGCATCACCGCAGAATCTAAACTTGCATTGCAGAATTGCTGAGACACTTTTTATTTGCGTTTTCATTTTCAACTTCAGATATCGCAAGTTGAAGGGAGGCTTTACTCGACATTCACGTCAACTCAGGAGTTTTTGAAGTTACAACTCTCAAATATGGATTCCAAGGCTTTTCAAGGCTTTTCAAGACTTTTTTGAGTGTATTCGAAACATTTGAAACTCATTAACCAGACGATTGATGTCTGGGACCTGGGTTTAACAATACGAATTTATATGTTTATATATCTACCTCGTAGTATATATATCGTGTATATATATATATATATATATAGTACGTACGTACGTACAAACCGGACCTACGGACAGTATGAATTCATCCATCCATCCGTCCGACCTTGACCAATCGACCAATCATAGAGTCACAGAGTCACAGAGTCATCATGTCATCGTGTCATGGCATGGTTGAATGGCAGATCATATCAGAGGAATATTGCCTCGCACACCGCTCAGTTTTCTACTGTACGCCCAACTTCCTGCCGAAGTACATACCGTACCATTTTTGAACTTCGCACATAAATTAATTGCAGATATCATTTTCTTGTACGGTAAGTACTTCATAGTTTGATATGAATCTACTTCGATTTCTTTATGTTTTTTTCTGCTGTTTTTCCCCTTCATTTCTTTCTTGATCCATCATTATTTATTCATACATCAATAACTGTCTAAAAATCAAGTTCGGCCGTTGCATTAATCGTGTGTTCAGAAAGTTTTTCTTGCACCATCTCGTGAGGGGTCAAGTCATTGACATCAAACTGCTTAGGATATGGTGCAAAGTTTGTATTGTATCGGTTTAACTTCGTCCATGTACGATACTTTGTATGACTAGAACCTTTGCATTGGGAACGTTTCCCGAAGTACTCGCGACGCCTTGGCCACTTTTGTGAGTATTAGGTGCTTCACTACTGTATTAGCCATGCCATAATTACTTTAAAATATATTAGACAAGTCACTAATACGAATTTACGAAAAGTCATCGTAAAGTCAAATTTTGAGATCGTGAACTTTGGAAGATTTCTAGTCATTAAAAAAAGAACCCCCCCCCCGCTATCTTTACTATACCAAAGTAGATTCCATAATCTGATCATTTGTCAATTCTCGGATCTCTCACCCAATGATTCTTATCAAATTAACGTTCCCAGCCGTTCTCAGCCGTTCTCAGCCGTTCCCAGCCGTTCCAAGTGGGAAGAAATCTGGATTTGTTGACACTACTGAACTCAAAAATACGATATCTTGTCTACAAAAGTAACCGAAGTATAAGTTTTTGTTAAATTTTGAAGGATTTTCTACTACTTGGGATTTCCTAGTACAGTAATTGCTAATTTCTCAGCCGAGATTGTCAGTGGTTTGCGTCACTGGCGTAAGTGCGGATGGAAAATCCATGTCAATCCATACCTTCGGGATTTCCTTACCCCATAATCATCTGGCAATGAACAAATACCCTTGGCAATGCGCTCAATAGTCCACAGTGTTCTTGAGTTGTCGTGAATATAAAATGGCAGGGCTGGGGCCCGGGCCTACTTTTTTTGAAGTTGGTTATGATTGTTTTGTCTTAATGAGACGTTTCGTATGAATTATATTATATCTTTAGTAGAAAGATCAATAACCGTAGCAAAGTTAACTACCAAATTGCATTTTCTACACACTCATACTTAGTGTTCGGCAGTGGCGTCAAATCTTGTTCACAGACCGAATATCATTCATTATCTTCAAAAGGCAAGTATACCTTTTCTATACACGTAAGCCAATCAAAGTCCAAAACTTTATGCCCTTCGGTGCACATCGTGCATATTACATTTTCATTCATCAGTTCATTTTGGTGTCGCATTTCCTAAACCGCATTCCAACTTTTCGATAGTTTCTTGAAGAGCAGAACTCAATCTCCATTAAGGTTTTGTGTCGGGAAAATCATTTCCGCCCCGTGACTTCTCTTAAGAATATTCCCACGCTCAATACTTCAGATCCCGGGACTGAGCCGCTACCGATTGACTACCGGAAGATTAGTAACTAGCTACTCGTATATTCAGCTCTCTCATTGCAGCCCTCCATTTACGCTCTTCAGTCTGATTAGCGCTGGAATGGCAAAGTCATGCCCTAAACGAGGCTTGATGAAAGGTTCGCGTGGCAAGCTCAGATTAAACTTCAAGATTCTCCGAGGCTCAACCATCACCGGCGTTCATGCCATTATTTATATTATTAATTCCAGCAAAGTTTGTTGCATATCTCAGAATTATAGTTCATAGGCAACTTCAAAATAACTGGGCGGAGGCCACCGGCTCGCCAATCATGAGGTGATTTCAAGGTATTTGTTGCTCGTCTCAAAATTTCAGTTCACAGCTACTTCAAGAAAACTCGGTGAAAGTTGATGGATTGCCAATCACGAAGCGCCTTTAAGATATTTGTTGCTCATCTCAGAAATACACTTTTGATAACCCCCTGAACATCTGTTATTGCTTGTGTCATAGTATTTATCATAATATTACTGATATTCTCGATGAGAGAGAATCTGTTGCATATGCCGCAGTTTCCACCTCGAAAAGATTCTCTAGATTGCGAACTACCCCATGGACTATTCAAACCTACTATGCCCCATATTATTTGATGTGTAGTGCCATATTGTTATCGATTTCCTGTGCATCAGGAAAAATTGGTGCATATCTAATTTCCTATCTGTTGGTAAGAACATTGCTCAAAGTCACTATAAATCAGTGTATACTCCCTTGACTCCGAATGTCTTTCGCATGTTCCAAGTATTTTATGTCGAATGATAACCTCATTCTGGCCAGCCGCGCGTAAGGTACTTGCCTTGGGAATGTTATCTAGACACAGATCACTGCTGTCTTTGTTACATAGTCAGAAATATACTTTAGGCTGATTGCATATCATCCTTGTATAGGTCCCAAGTTGGCGGCTTTCTTGATTAATACAGAACCCTCTATACGATATGTTACACACCTGAGGAAATAAAGTTTTCATTTGAAGCTCGTGAACTCAGTCTAGCCTTCTACCTCAAGAGAGCTAGCCTTGGACATCCCTGGGTACATAGTGTTGAACATCAAGAATATGCCCCGAGTCAATCCAGTTTAGGTTTCTGGGCACGCAAGACCTAAAGCATAACTGACTATGTTGCACATCTACAGGTTAGACCTTCCGGAGGACTCCTTTTTTCTCTTCCTCTTCCTAGCATGGTTTCTTCTGTTTTCGGTCCTGAAACTTTCGTGTTGCATATCTCAAAAAACATGGTTTGGGTCAACCACTTTAGCCTTTTCTTATGAGCTTTAGAAAAGTCAATAATATATCTGTTGCACATCTACAAATAGAGGTTGAATCAAATCACTCCTTTACCTCAACACGGTTTAGATTCATTGCCTCCTGGAAATTTGTTGCACGTCTCAAAAACATGCTTTGAGTCTCCTTGGGTTAAGTTTTGCATTTACCAGATATTATTTGCTGTGTATGTGGTTTTGTTGCATCTCTGCAAAACATGCCTCCGGCACAGTCTCCTTACTTGACCTCAATCAAGCATAGCTTGTCAGATTCTCTCATTCCTCATTACCAACCTCACGATCATGCCTTATATACGCCATATTTAAATCTAGGCCAAGAAGCTTAGATTTCCATGCCAAGAATATGAAGCTTTGAGAAGACCTCTGTTGCACATCTATGAAATAGACGTTCATCGGCTATGTCCCTTGCTTGACTCAAAAGAGGTATAAGTTCCCTCGCTTCCATTCTTTGTTTCACACCTCACAAACAGACTTCGAGTCAACCCTTTAGATTTCTGGGCTAAGAAACTTGAAGCTTTCTGAGTAGCTTTGCTGCACATTCATAAAATACACTTTCAGCTTCTGCAGAATTGATGCCAGGATTAGTCCCTCTTATTGGTTCTCAATATCTTGTGGTGCAAAGTTGTAAAAGCTAAAGAACATATACCATACTTTGTAATCAAATTTTCCATCAATTAGTTAGCCATTACCTATGATGGTTTCCGAGAGTATTTTTCACGCCCTTTCTACTCTTCACGTGGTAGTCTGACTTACCGAAGCAAGAGCCTATACGTCTTAGCTATTGCATATTTGAATTTACAATACACGTTACTGAAACCTTAGAGTTTCCGAAGAGGAATAGAAGCCCGGGGTTTCTCAGTCGGTGTTATTATTATTGCTGCAAATCACGGAGTGGAATTTCTTGGCCCATGTGCTATTTCGCCGTTAGTACGGCCAGCAGTTCCTGTAGTCGTAATCCCTCGGCGGTTGCGTTGCGCGTCTACGTTTACAATTTCGGAATGTTTTCTTCCAGGTGGGATTTCTGGACAAATAAGCTCCCTTGATAAGATTCTGTTGCATATCAATATCCAAGGTTCCAGAAGCTTCCACGAGCCACTTTCTCGTCTAGTTGGTGGGGAAGTCATGGGATTTGCGATTTGTTGCAGATCTTCATTTGGGAACACGAAAATTGTTGCAGATCTGAATTGATGCACGCGAGATTTTTCGCCGATGGTGCTCATTCATACATAGCCTTGTGGAAAAAGCATGACTTACTTACATGTTGAGTTTGTTGCACATCTTCATTGGGGTTCCTGAAAGTAGTTTTCGGGACTAGTTGTCAGATCTCGGGAACTAGCTTCATGATCCCAGTGGGGTTCGGGAAGTCATGGGATATGTGGTTTGTTGCTTATCTCAAATCAGGGGGGATGGCATTGGTTGTTGATCTGAAATTTGAACTCGCAAATCCTGAAGAGACTTATATATCAAGGACGATGTGGAAGCTACGTGGGGTATCGCTTTGGTTGCAATTATACATTCATTAGCTCCGGGTTTACATCCCTAGTGGGATTCTCGAACATTCAATCCGCGATATAGGGCTGCTGTTGCACATCGCAGTTTTCAGGTACACATGTGCTCCCGGGGCTAGCTTCAGCGATGATGCCCTGTGAAGTCTTGGGGCATTGCAACTGTTGCGTGTTCCTTTAGAGCCACTCGAGTTTTGAAGAACTATTGACAGTCCTGTGAATCAATTACGGGGTGTTCCTGTATGTTGCACGTCTGTATTCAAGCCACATGGATTCTTCCAGGGGTGTATCAGTAGTCTGACGAAAACATCTTGGCATTTGATCTTATTGAAAGCCTGAACTTATGGTTCGGTTCGGCACGGGACGGCGCGAGGTTTATACCTGTGCCCCTAATGGACTATCGGCAACTTAACGGGACAATCAGGTGACGTTCCATTTGTTGCATCTCTGACGGGACAGGCAAGACATTCATCGAATCATACCCATCTCTCATTTGAAGGACATTATTCGATTCAGGTGGGTATGTCGCATGGACGTCCATCCGACCTGTAGCCTCATTCAATCCCTTTGCTGCACGGCCCAAGTTGATGCTGAGACTAGGATAACTGCTGGACAGACGTCGGTTTTGCCTTTGCTTATCAGTTATGAAAATGACTAGAAGCATTAGTTCCTGGTCTGTTCCTATTCTAGCCGCCGCATCTAGTCTTGGATCACAACTTTTGAATTTTGTTGCATATCTTAGAATATCATCGAATATCTTGAAATTTGTTGATTACATTGTGCGTGCGATATAAGATAGGCAAATTTCCCCAGGGCTACTGGTTGGTATATGGCAATCTTTTGAAATCCGATGAAAAGGCCATGTGTTATGATTTGTTGTGATCTCGATGAAGGGCGCTCGGCCCAATTAGTGAGGTCTCGTCTCAAGTATTAAAAATTCGTGATATATTAATGTTCTTTTAGCATCGCTAAACCAGTTGCCAATAGTGTTGGCCAATTATGTTCTGACTATATATCAACATCGCTTAAACTAACTGTATTAAGAATATCCGTGGACCTCATGACAGTAATTTTAAGCGGTAGAGTATACAAATGAGTGAATATTCCCGTGAAAATCTTCAACGTGTCTGAGCATATAAGTTTCTACTATCTCGCACTATTTATCATAAAAATTAGTGGTTTTCTTCGCTTGTATCTGGCATTGCAGATCCGAGTTAGGCACTGTGAAAACAGTGTTAAAAGGCTTGTAAAGACACCAGATGACTCTCTATCAGTGATAGATTATGAGTCATGCAGATTTTATGCTAATGTCGTGATCTAGAATGTTCACAAGGCATTGGCGAGTTTTCTCTAGCGAGGAACCCTTAATTTCTTGTACATCTCCTAAGCTCATAGGTTTGTAAATATTCATGTCAGTTTGCCAGGCTATCGCGTCCGTTGACAACTAAAGTGATATAGTTGTCTATCAGTATCACTGCGATTTATTGAATTTTGAGTTCTGGACGGTCCATTGTATTGTGTGTCTAGAATGAAGAGATTGGGGACTATTCGAATGACCGAAAATTCTGACTGGGTATTTCAGTATATGCTCTATGTTGGTCAATGTTGGGAGAAAAACTTCAAGTCTGAATGATTTATTCTTGGGACAACTGAAGATTGATTTAGTGTTTTAAGCAGTTCATCTGCTAGAGTGCGATACTTACTCAGATGATTGGTGGGTTAGACCTCCAAGACAGCCGTGCTTTACTTGCTTGCGTATCTCAAGAATTAGGCTTCAACCTACCTGTATATCGTGATTCTAGAACAGATTGGCTCTGATCTCGGATGTCAAGCGAGGGGAGAGGGAGTCGGCAGTTTTAGACTCTTGCATCTCTGAAAAGATAGTCGGGAGACTATCTCAGTACGGTTCAAACCTGAGCTGCAGTGCTATTCTTGAAATCTTCTGAGTGGAGAATCGACTCTCTGTTGCATATCGGAAATTTGACCAGGTAGACTATATAATACCGGCGAGATTAAGTGGTCATAGGCCTTCATAAGTATTTGTTGTTGCATACCAGAGAATATAGTCTGCTGTTCTCATCTTCTTACACGAGTACCAGGGCAATATAGTAGTTCCCCATGGGTCCTCTGTTTTATATCTGAATGTCAATTTTGGTGAGTATATGATTGGAAGAGCATTAGAAAAAGAATACACTGTTGCACAGCTGAAATAATAGTTCGGTTATATTTGTTGGAAATCATATATAATGGTACTAAGCGGTATGCTAGTATAACAAACCTTTTTCCATTTCTGACAATATTATGCCCTTTGAATAGCGTGGTGAGGATACATGGTTGTAGACTTGTAGTTCAGGCTGTCTGTTGTATATCTGAGATTGAATCCAGTAGACTATCTATTCTGCTATTGTGACAATCTAGAAGGTGAGTACAGTGTTGTCATTAGTATTTCCCGTATTCGGTATACGGGCCGATATAGTGGTATGTATAACTTTTTTTTTTGAAAATATATTTGTACATAGGATTGAATTCTATATCATTGAAAATATTCTATATTATAATAATACTGAATATTATTAGGGATATACTGAAATACTGGAATTTAATCTAAAATGCTCATTCCATATCTTAATTAGATTTAAAAATAGCATTCTTTATTCTGATTAGATATAGAATGTTTGTTCTAGATCCTAATTTGGCTTAAAATAGTATTCCAAATCAAAATTCAGTATTTCGATATATTTCCCGTAGTATTGAATTTTGTTATACTTACTAAAGTACGTATAACTTTGTATTATATGTACGAAAGTGGTAACCAAAAATCCAATATCAGTTACCATTTCATTGGCGTATACTTATAGCAATATTAGATAAATATTCTTAGGGTTCTTGGGTGTTGTATAATTGAATTGAATTGTTGTATATCTGAAATTGAGTTAAGCAGATTATTTCAATGCTGTTGTGATTACTTAGAGGGTAAGTACTCTTGGTGTTCTTGGGTGCTGTGTGATTGGAGAGGATTGGATATTGTATAGATTGTTGCATACCTGGAAATATAGTCTGGGAGGCTATTTTGTATTCAAATAAGTAAATGATAGGGGTATAGGATTCGAAGGGCTGTGAGTTCGGTCTGTTGCGTATCTGGAAACATAGTCTGGGAGGCTATGTTATATCTAAGTCCCCTACCCCCACATTCGGGCCACCCCCCATTTGGGCCACTTTCACCACTAAAAGTGGCCATTTTTCGTATTTATAACTTTATCAATATTGATTATTATAATATGAAAATTAAATCATAGATTGAGTATATCATTATTAGTAGATAAAAGATTTGAGATTTTTGCGATTTTTTTAGAAAAAGTTATCAAAGAATGAAATCTTGAATTTTTCATCTGCTTTAAATATATATTATAATTTGTGGTTAATGATCTTTTTGGAATTATATGTTTTCTCATACAAATCATTTGTTAGTAAAA
>PDUE01000300.1:0-26835 GCA_002909645.1 Monilinia polystroma
TATTTTATATTTTACATATTAGATTTTATATTTTATATTTTACATATTAGATTTTATATTTTATATTTTATATTTTATATTTTATATTTTATATTTTATATTTTATATTTTATATTTTATATTTTATATTTTACATATTAGATTTTATATTTTATATTTTATATTTTATATATTACATGTTATATTTTACATTTTACATTGTATGCTTTATGTTTCTATTAATAATCTAAGTAGGTAATAATAATTATAGTATTAACTTTAACCTTTAACCTTTAAAATACCAAACCTAGTATCTACCATTCATCCAATTCATCTAATTAACCCTTTATGTACAAGTTCCATAATACAATATCGACCTTTACCCATTCATTCAATTCATCCCAACGAAAGTCTTTCCACATCTCTATCCCAAATTTCTATCCTAAATGTCAAACCTCTAACCTTTAATCCCAAACCCCAAACTCCCAAATATTAAAGAACAGACAGAACAGACACATATTAGCAAAACCCTCAACCCTCGGCCTTCAGCCTGGTCCTTGGCCCTTATTAGTCCTCGGTCCTTTACCATCCATCCATCATTCTGCATTCCAAGATTCCATATATACATATATACATATATCCATATATCCATATATACATAATATATATATTGCATTGATGATAATTGGGATAGGTATTATATTATACTATCTATTCGTAAGATTTATATTGAAAGCGATTTTTGTTCTAATAGGTATCTCGAATCATAGAACTAAATGCGGTTATTGTGCAGTATAAGGTTACTGTTTGTCTATCTACAGTATCTGTCTATCAATACATATAAGAATCACCTTATATAAATCTAACGATATCCAATCCAACGACATCCAATCCAACGACATCCAATCCAACGACATCCAATCCAACGACATCCGATCCAGCCATCCCGCCCATCCCATCCATCCCATCCATCCCATCCATCCCATCCCAATTCCAAACCCTTTCTTGTTGCACCCATCCTTCCAGAACAAATCTCCCACATTCCAATGTTCTACAAGCACTAGTTCCAGCTACAAAGTAACCCAGTACCATCACCACCTTACACCTGCTCCTTACACGGTTACACAAAACACTCAATGCTCAACACCCAACACCCGGATCCGATCCCCCTAATTCTATCCAAGCCCATCCCATAACCCACAACCCCTTAATTCCCAATATCAGCCATCCAACCACAAACCAGCTCAACCACAACCATAGCCACTGTACTTCCGTTTATGCCACCACAGACAGCATTTCGAAGAATAACCAGTCGTCATCCCAATCTTATACTAAATAGTAAATAAAGGGCAAGGAAAGGAAAGGCCAAGAACTATACTAGGACCCGAGTATCCGTATTCAAGTATCCGTATCTATATCTATTCGAATACTTGAATATATAAAAACATAGGTACCAAGATTATACCCCTATGAAGGAATTTATACTCATGTAGGTATGGTACCTAGTATAGATATTAGCATATACAACTCTTAATCGCCAAATTTTTACCTCCTATTTTTCCATTCCCTTCCCCTTACTTTCGCTTCCCCTTCTCCCTTCACATCCGTCTCCTCCACTATCCAAACCCTTATTCCCAAACCCATCCTCAACCTCAACCTCATCCTCAACATCAGAACACAATTTACACATCAATCTTCAATCTTCATGTTAAATATTCTATCATGATTTTGATTTATTCTTCAACTAAACACAAATACTATCTATCTGCTGACTGAATTATTATCAATATCATTCATCCCACCCATCATCTTCTTAATCTATGGCTTGCAACGTCCCATAAATCTTGGATACAAACAACATGTACGAACTGAATGTTGTTTACAAATCCAAGCAATGAATCTTTCAAGACCTAATCCATAACCACCATGAGGAGATGTACCATACCTATTAAAACGTTAGCTGGTCAATGCCTAAAATAAAGATATCGAAACTGAGTAAAAATTGAAAAGAATAACTTACTTTCTTTGTTCGGTGTACCAATAATACTCCTTTGGACTAATTCCCTCTCTCTCATATGCTGCCATCAACTCCTCATAACCTTCCATTCTCATACTACCTCCAACAATTTCACCAACACCTGGCATCAAAACATCAACACTTTCAGTAACTCTGGGATCTTGAGGATCTTTCTTCATATAGAAAGCTTTGATCTCAACTGGGAAATGTGTGAGAAGGATGGGTAAGTTAATGATATCTGTCATTTTTCTCTCGGCTGCTTCAGCAATATCATCACCAAAGACATGTGGGTTACCTTCTTCATTAAGAATAGGTGGATCTTGAGCATTGAGCCAATCAATAGCATCCGAATAACGCATACGTTTGAAAGGTCGAGAAGGAGCTTTGAATTCTGGGTTGAGTTCTTTGATATAACCAGCAATTTCAGGATCAGCCAAGATAGTATTGATAACAGTACTGATCATTTCCTCCAAATGATCTAAAAGATCTTCGAAATCAATGAAATCCAATTCGGCCTCAACGTGAGTGTATTCGGATAAATGACGACGAGTAAGAGATTTCTCAGCACGGAATGATTTTTCGATGCAGTAAACATTTCCGAGAGAAGGAATGCCGGTTTCGAGATAAAGTTGAGATGATTGGGTGAGATATGTTTTCTCTCCATAGTAATCCAATTCGAATAAAGTAGAACCTCCCTCAACTTGTGTTTGAACGAATGCAGGTGGACTAATCTTTGTAAAGTACATCTCCTTATATGCCTTTGCGAAAGCCCATTCAACTGCTGAACGAACCTTCATAACTGAAGAAGCTGTATCTCCACGAAGAACAAGATGTCGATTGTCCAACATTGAAGATTCCCATTGATCTTGTTGATGAGAAATTTTGTTGGTGATTGCATCAGAATCGGATGGAGATCTACCAATGACTTTGTAATAATCGACGTGTAATTCGCGATTATCAGGAGCGGATTGACCAGTAGGAACCTTTCGCATTTCTCCATAGAGGGTCAATGAAGTACCTTGTGCGAAAGTAAGAGCATCATATGTTTTGGTAAGATCACCTTGCAAAATACATTGCAAATGACCATAACCATCAACCAATGTAATGAAAGTAGCTTGCTTTTGTTCTCTCAATCTGTGAATGCGACCTGAAACCTTGACACGAGTACCCTTCACATCTCCTTCTCCCAATTCAATATCTTTGCGACCAATCTTAATCTTAATTGCTGCAGGTAAAGATGAATCTTCGGTAAGAATAATTTTTTTCGATTCTTCGAGTGTCTTGAGTCTAGCATCATCCTTTTCCTTTTCTGCTGCCGCCATTTGTTGTTGCTTGACAAGTTTCTTCTTGTGTGCATCCAGAGCATTTTGAGCCTTCTTGATTGCAGCTTTGGCTGGTTCTTTCCATACCAATCTTTCAGCTGGATCTCCATCTGCACTGACTGCACCAGTTGTTGAAGCTCTTGATTGATATTTTCCTCCTTCACTACCACCATGTTGAATATAAGCGTATGCTAATGATTTATATGGTTTGCTTTCAGCACCAGTTGCTGTTTGATCATCTTGACCAACATCAGTATCGATATAAATCGTGTCCATCTTTGTTCTATCGGCGAGTTCTTGAAGAGCGGCCATGTCGAGTAGTTGTTGACAATTTCAAAATGTTTTGATTTTGTAACTCGGAGGGGAACTTATTAGTTTGGTGGGGGAATTGAATCCTCTAATAAATACTGTATTTGGAGTCGTCGATAGTTAACCAATTAATTGGTGAGTCAGAAAATAAAGGGAGCGATAAGAGATTATTAGATAAATACCTAGGAATGGATAGGAATGGATATTAGATATTTGATTGAGTTGCGGGTGTTTCACGGGTGTGTTATTTATCAATTTGATGAAGTGAATTTAACAAATGACAGATTGATGAATGACTGACTAATCAGGCCTGTATTGTAAGGCTTCAAGGTTAGAGCTACGTCTGATGATGGTCCTACCTAGTAGGTACAAAGCACGACTAAAAGTAATTTACGCGAAAGAAACGCGTAGTTTGAATTTCAATGACGCGACTGAATGCCTAGATTTTATTTTATACTAGACAAGTGAGGTCAGTGATACATTGGGATGTGTGTATGAATGTGTGAATATATACAGCACAAAAATACAAAATACAATAAAACAAATATTTCAAACATTTACATTCAAATTCAAATTCAAATCATATACAATTCATCCCAAGTCTATGAGAACATCATTAAAGTTATGATTCTCAACACTTCATCGCCTTCCGCTATTGATATTATTTTTCCATAAAGGCGTCGTCGATAGTCGAGTTCAGTTGTCACATATCACAATCGCATATTCCCTACAGTCACATTTTACAGTCGCATATTTCTTATAGCCACATAAATCGACATTGTGGCTTCACGGAAGCTCCTCATTCCTGTAGTGGGCAACCTACATACTTCTCTGTTGACCAGATCATTCAGCAAAATGCCACCAAAGCAGTCGACATTAGGGTATGTTAGAGATTCGCAAACTACGTTGGGGTTCGTCAGTGTCTAGTATATAGAAGTAATTTTACTAACGAATGTTTATCAAAAGGAAATTCTTTGGTCAACCAAAGGGTGCACCTGCGAAACAATCAAAGCTCTCTTTTTCTTCCAAGTCAAATTCAACCAAGACGTCCACAAAATCTACATCCCCATCGAGAGAAAGTGAAGATATCGAGATGAGGGATGAAGAGTCTGATGTGAATAATAAAGATTTATCCCCGAAGGAAGAAGAAACCAATTCAAAGATAGAAGTAAAGAAAGAGAAAGGTGTGCAAGGGTTGATAGTAAATGCGCATTCAATCAATGAGGCTAACTCTATCTACCAACAGGCGTGAAGAGATCCAGATCAATTAGTCCAAAGCTATCAGCAAAGACTAAGGCTATAAAGATTGAGGATGAGATCAAAGAGGAAATGGAAGTGGATGAGGAAGAAGAAGATGAAGATGAAGAACCTATTGTGAAGAAGCCTCGAAGACCTGGCAAAGCTGAGCCAAAGGATAAAAAGGTGAAAGAGGTGAAGAGGGTGAAAAAGGAGAAAACTGAGGAAACGGAGGAAAAGTCTTCACCTAAACTGACTGCTACAAAATCCAAGGTCAAATCTTCGTCAGATTCATCTCCAAGGAAAGCTACTTCCAATGACATATCTCCACCATCGAAACCTAATAAGAAAGATAAGGTGATAGATGACGAAGATATGGAAACTGAAGAAGTACCACCAATGAAACCAACAAAGCGACGAACTTCCAATGTATCGAAATCAATTTCAGAATCAGATGTTGAAGAAGATTTAGAATCTAGTGGAGATGAGAAACCAGAAGTAGCTGCTAAAGCTAGGGAGAAGATTCAAACAACATTAAAGTCCAAGGACAAAGATCCATATCCAGACTGGAAACCCGGAGAACCAGTACCTTACGCTGCTCTTTGTACAACATTCTCTTTGGTTGAGATGACAAGTAAGAGATTAGTTATCGCGGCTCACTGTTCTCTATTCCTTCGTCAAGTACTTCGTCTTACACCTGATGATCTTTTGCCTACTGTTCTTCTCATGATCAACAAATTGGCTGCAGATTATGCTGGAATTGAATTGGGTATCGGTGAATCTTTAATTATGAAAGCAATTGGAGAATCTACCGGTCGAAATTTGAGCGTCATTAAGAATGATCAAAAGGAGATTGGCGATCTTGGACTTGTTGCGGTCAAGAGTAGATCTAATCAGCCTGTCATGTTCAAGCCAAAACCATTAACAATCAGAGGTGTTCTCAAGAGTTTGATTGAGATTGCTACAGTGCAAGGTAATGGTGCCCAGGGAAGAAAGGTTGATGGAATCAAGAAATTACTTTCAGCAGCCGATGCACATTCAGCTGGTAAAGTTGATATTACAAAAGATAAAGGTGGACCTAGCGAAGCAAAATATATTGTTCGTTTCCTTGAGGGTAAACTTCGACTTGGATTAGCAGAAAAGACTGTTCTCGTTTCTCTGGCTCAAGCAATGGTATGTCATGAGATTGAAGCAAAAGGACCTGGAAAGGTGCCAAGTACAGAACAAATGGCCAAAGGAGAATCAATATTGAAAGCTGTTCATAGGTATGTTATATTTTTTGGATTTTCATCGACTACTAACGCAATTCAGTTCTTTACCAAGTTATGATGTGATCATTCCAGCAATGTTGGAACATGGTATCTTCAACCTGAAAGATAACTGCAAGTTACAACCTGGTGTACCATTGAAACCTATGTTAGCCAAACCAACAAAAGCAATTACGGAAGTTCTTGATCGATTTGAGAATCAAACATTTACTTGTGAATATAAGTATGATGGAGAAAGAGCTCAAATTCATTACGTCGCTAAAGATTCACCTAAACAATATCTTGGTGCTATACCTGCTGCAGCAAAATCTTCTACTGGTGGTCTGGCCGCAATTTTCTCTCGAAATTCTGAAGATTTATCCAAGAAATATCCAGATATTCTTGGTAAATTGAATACATGGGTTAAAGAAGATACGAAGAGCTTTGTCCTCGATTGTGAAACTGTCGCTTGGGATATGATTGAAAAGAAGGTTTTACCTTTTCAACAACTCATGACTCGAAAGAAGAAGGATGTCAAAGTCGAAGATGTTAAAGTTAAAGTTTGTGTATTTGCATTCGATTTACTTTTCCTGAACGGAGAAGCAGTTGTTGAAAAATCATTACGAGAACGTCGTGAACTTCTTCATAAAGCTTTCCAACCCATTGAAGGAGAATTTCAATTCGCTACTAGTATGAATGGTCAAGAAATAGATGAGATTCAAACATTCTTAGATGAGAGTGTTAAAGCATCATGTGAAGGACTTATGGTAAAGATGTTGGATGGTACAGAGAGTGGTTATGAACCAAGTAAAAGAAGTAGAAATTGGCTCAAGGTATGATTTCATTCAGCTCCGTTTTCCTTTTTTTACTAATGTGCCACAGATCAAAAAGGATTATCTCTCTGGTATTGGTGATTCACTCGATCTTGTCGTTCTAGGAGCATACTATGGTCGTGGTAAACGAACATCTGTATATGGTGCCTTCCTTCTCGCATGTCACAATCCTCAAGCTGATACTTATGAAACTATTTGTAATATCGGAACTGGTTTCAGTGAACAAGTCCTTGAAGAATTGCATACCCAACTTTCAGCCATTGTCATTGATCGGGCAAAACCTTTTTATTCTCATTCATCAGGAAATCAACATCAACCAGATGTATGGTTTGAACCAAAATATGTTTGGGAGGTTAAAACAGCAGATTTAACATTAAGTCCAAGGTACAAAGCTGGATGTAAAGAAGGTGTTGACAATGGTGGAGAAAAGGGTATTTCTTTAAGATTTCCAAGATTTATTAAGATTCGAGATGATAAGAAACCAGATATGGCGACTAGTAGTAGACAAGTGGCTGAGATGTATAGGAAGCAAGAGAGTGTTGCAAAGAGTAAAGGACCTAGTGTTGATGATGATTTTGAGTATTAGATGGGGGTGGAGGTGGAGTGGAATGGGAGTGGTGGATGGAAGTGGTGGGCGGAAGTGGTGGATGGAAGTGACTGGGGTGGAAGTGATTGGGATAAGAAAATGGCTTTGAAACTTGATCTGGCTTTGAGACTGCATCTGGCCTTGAGACTGGAATTTGCCCTGGTATGGAAGTGGCATTGAACTGGAAGTGGACTTGGGATAGAAGTGGCCTTTAACTGCAATGGCTTGTTGATCGGCTATGGCTAAGATATCAATGGTAAAAAATTCTTGCATTGTATCAGATAAGTTGATGCTATATAGGTGTATTTGTAATTGCTTACAAAATCATCGAGCTAGTCAACCAAGTAAACTTCACATCCCAAGACATCATTCTCTTACTTTGTATCGACTACAAAGTTTTCATTCATGCACCTTTTCAATGCCTAACTCTTTTTTAATCTATGTAAGTATATTTTGACTTTGGTACTTTACTTTGATCCTTGATAGTTGAAGAGATCAAATGGTAAATTATTCTTCCTTCTTATCCACCTCTATAATACATACCCCAATCTCTTTCGGACAATCAACAATTATTTCATCCAATATTCCAACTAGGTTGAAGTTTGTTTAATGTTTAATTCACTCTCTTGAATGGTGGTCGTATAATATCTTCATCTTGTTGTTATTTACTTTCCCCTCGCCATGCATATATAGTATGAGAATAATTCACTTTAATCGTATCGCCATTGTTGGATTTTTTTCTTCAATAACAAACTAGCCTCAAGTACGGCTTTTGGACTAGGAATATTGATACTGTATCTCCCGATACTCAACCCAATCCTCAATGAGATATTTCACTATAGAAATGATGGGACAATAAGTAAACTAAATGGTCTTGTCTCCTCTTGTCTCTACCTTTTCTCAGTCTTACCAAATACATTAAAGTAGCATCTACTACTTTAACATTACGAATCAATATTCACCACTATAGACACATCTTATCTTCATAATGGGTCAATCTCCTCAACAACTTACCGAATTGAGAAAATCTTTTCCCACAACAAACCTATCCTCACTGTACCCTCCTTCAACCTCATATACCAATCCCAGCAACGTCAAAATCCAATCACAATCTACAATCAAGGTTCCATTGTATCAACCACATAATCTCATCACTTCAACAAATTCTTGTCATCAGATGGTTGAAACCAAAGATCATCTGAGGAAGAATTTAACCAGGGCGGAAGCTACGATCAAAGAACTTCAAAATTTTGGGTCAAATTTGGAAAATCTTGAATGGAAAACGCAGGGGCTGTTGAGGGATCAAGCGAGTCTTAACTTCAATCTTTTGAATCGCTATATGAAGCTTCCTTATTCACTACAAAAAGCAACGACAACATCATCAGCAGTAGTGGCAGAATCATCATTATCACCATTAATAACAACCGTATCATCAGCAACTGTATCGTTATTACCATCATCATCAACAACCACAACCACAACCACATCACCATCATCACCATCATCACCATCATCACCATCATCACCATCATCACCTTTGAAGCCACCCTATACATTATTACAGAAACATTCTTCTGTACCAGGACCTCTTCAACATCCATATTCACATCTTAAACCATCTGATTTTGTCAAGATATTTGGAAAGTATAAGGAATTAGAGATGGAAGACGTACGAGATACCAATATGGAGTCATCGATTATGCCACTGGAACCTGAAAATCGAGATGAGAATGAAGATGGAGTATCAACTATCCTACCGGAAGTTAAAGATCAGGATGAGGACAAAGATATGGTACCGACTATCCCACCAATCAACCCGCCAGAATCTGAAAATCAAGATGAGAATGAAGATATATCGACTATCCCCACTGGTTCAAACACAACATTACCTACCTCGATTGTACCATCCTATTCGACCCCAATTATAATAATTGAAAGTCCACGACACCCTATCCTCTTTACCACTACGGACAATATTTCGGAACAAATTGTGCTGGAATTATCTCACTTGGTGATAATGAAGAACGATGAATTACGACTTATTCATGCTGAATTGGCCAAAGCAAGAATTATGCTTGAACAATTACGACGTGTTCACTTGAAACCCTTCTTCTTTAATAAAAACAAGAGAGGAGAACTATATATGAAGAGACTTGTAGTCAAGAAGATTAAAGTAGAGAGTAAGGAACAGGCGAGATTAAGGGAGGTTATTAGGAGAGGTGGAATGGCATTGAGAAGTATGACCTTTCTAGAAGACTACGGAGAGGATAAGGTGTGAATGAAGGGGTAATATTGTTTTCTGGATGATAATTTCTGGTGATGTTATCATTGTGGAATAGCGAATCAAAATTAAACATGATCATTTCCAAGAATACTATGCTCAACCTTGGAATGTACAATCCATCCTATCTGATGGAATGAAATTGTGATACCCCAGTGTATGATTATATAATCGAAATCTGGGGTAAATTTCAAGGTTTCTCCTCCTTTGTGATGGTGACGTACATTTCCACGTCGATCATCTTCATCTACCTGGGTAGTTAGGTATTTGCCTTTGATTCAGTCAATTCACGCAACTCACGTAACTCACGCAATTCACGCAATTCAAATAATTTACATTCATGATTTTTCATTAAAATCTATCATCATTATCATCATCATCATTATCATCATCATCATTATCATCATCATCATTATCATCATCATCATTCTCAAGATCATTAAGATTATCGCAAACCACTTTGAACAGAACCATGGCAAACAGATATGACAGCCAGCTTGTACCATATTCCCCATTCATCTCATCTCATCAATGTCAATACTAATAATCTCTAGGATTCATTTACATTATATCATCAATATCACGATACCCCTTCATATACCTCTCCTCTCTCAACAGCTTTTCCAGCACTGGGCCATGCTATAAGTGGTGCAACCGGAACTGCCATCTCGAACCTTTGCCTTTATCCTCTCGATCTCGTAGTAACTCGCCTTCAAGTTCAACGAACCTTATCAAATAACTCTTCCTCTACTATCAAACATTCACAAAAATATACATCACTCGCAGATGCTTTTGAAAAAATATACAATGAAGGAGGGATTACTGGATTTTATAGTGGAGTTTTACAAGATACATCTAAATCTATCGCCGATTCTTTCCTCTTTTTTCTATTTTATGGATATATACGATCAAAAAGATTACAATCTCATCATTCATCATCAAAAGATTCTCTTCCTGTGTTTGAAGAATTAGGAGTTGGGGCATTAGCTGGTGGATTATCAAAATTCTTCACTACTCCATTATCCAATATTGTTGTACGAAAACAAATACATTCAATGACCTCGCCCATTACATCAAAATCTCCCACAACATCTTCAATAATATCAGACATACAACAGAAGAAAGGTATAACGGGATTTTGGTCCGGTTATAGTGCATCTTTAATCCTCACTCTTAATCCTAGTCTTACCTTCTTTTTAAATGAATTTTTGAAGCGAATCTTGGTACCGAGAAATAAACACGATGATCCAGGGGCTCGAATTACTTTTTTGTTGGCAGCTATTAGTAAAGCTGTTGCGAGTAGTGTCACGTATCCTGTTGGTTTAGCAAAGGCTAGGGCACAAGTCGATGGGTCCTCAGGTCAGATGGAAAAAGAGGCTGAGAAACATTCAGAACATTCAGAGAATTCAAAAGATGAGACGAAGAATGGATCCAAAAAATCTGTCAAGGAATCAAAGAAAGACTTGTCTAAAACTTCTAAACACCAAAGAAGGAATACAATATTACACTCAATAATTAAGATATATAAAGAAGAAGGAATAAGTGGATTATATGAGGGAATTGGTGGTGAGATAATAAAGGGATTTCTTGGACATGGCTTAACAATGATTGTTAAAGATCGAGTACATGATCTCATTCTTTCACTTTATTTCATGATTTTAAGATTACTTAAGAAGAGTCCTTCACCGGAGGTTTTAAGTGGTACTGAAGAAAGAATACCGAAAGATGGTGAGAGTGTAGTTTCAAAGGCAAGAGAAGGGAGTGAAGATACTTTGAAAAGTCTTAAAACTGGCAGTGAGACTACAATTGAATCTGCCAAGGATTCAATTATGAAAGGTGTATCTACTACGAAGGGTTCGATTTCCAAGACCACTCAACCTGCCACGGACTCGAGCACGATGATCGCATCTACTAAGGATTCCATTTCCAAAGTCAATCAATCCGCCACGGATATTACTAAAACGGCAATTGATGGAGCTAAAGATCTAGGAGAAAAGGCTGCAAGGTTTCCAACAAAAGAATCAACTGAAAGAATAGGTGTAGTTGGAAATAATTTAACAGAGAAAACAAAATCTACAAATGATTATGTTAATAAAGAAGCTGGGCATTTGTTAGGAAATGCAGGAGAACAATTAGGAGAGAAAATTGAGGGATTGGGAGGTGAAGTGAAGAGGGTTGGAAAGGGAGTGAAGGAGTAGAATGATGGTTTAGAAGTGATGGAGAGGTCAAGGGGGTTGGGGCCAAGGTAGTGGAGGGCAAGATAGTATAGGGCAAGGAAGGGGAGGTCAATGAAGTGGAAGTCAAAGAGAGTCAAGGTGGTGAGGGGCTATAGGAAGTGGTAGAAGTGAAAAGTCACGGGATATAAATGGTCACGAGAGATGAGAGGCCATGGGAAATAAGAGGTGGAGGTAGGGAAGAGTCAAGACAGTGAAAGGTCGAGGTTGTGAGAGGTTACAGGGAGTAATAGGTGGTGGAAACTAAGAGGCCCTTGAAAGATTTGTCATTTTGTTTATTCTTCGTAGGATTGGGTCATTAGGAAATGAACTCGGCTTGGAGTAATGGTTGAATAATAAGGATTCAACATATACGATATCTTACGACAACAATTTGGGAGATCACAATAATTTAATGGTTAATTACTCTACTCAACTCATATCGATACAATATCAACGGCAGTGTTAGAAAAGGCGTGACTTCATGTAACAGTTTGATCATATCACATTTTGTACTAACCTAACAAAGCTAGCCAACTCTAAAGGCATCAAAAATCACGGTGAAAGGTTTCGCCGGGGTTTTAAGCCTCATCATGTGATTAACCTCGAATTTCGTACCTCCATCTTACCATATAATTATAACTTAACAGTTCACCATCAACTTAATCTGAAATTCTTCCCTCCTCTTTCCACTCCCATATGTCGACGATACCTCAATCATGTCTCATAGTAAACGAAATACTTCTCGTGCTGTCTTCACCTCTTACGAAAGAGAATTAGCAAAATCAGCTTGGACATCTAGTAGTGCTCGATTATCTAGAGATTCATTTTTACCATTTGCTTCATGTCGTCTATGTCTTTTACCTGCACGTACACCTGTATCGTGTAGCCATGGAGATATATTTTGTCGTGAATGTGCATTGAGTAATATCTTGGCACAAAAAAAGGAAATTAAAAGATTAGAAAAGAAAAAGGAGAAAGATGATGAGGAAAAGAATGAAGATCGTATAAGAGAAGATGATGAAGCTAGAGAGAGAGCTGTGGAGGAATTTGAAAGAGTACAAATGGGACTTGAGGGGAAAATTGGAAGTAAAGATGGAAAAATTGTTGGGAGAGAGGGAGGAAAGATTTTAGTTGAGGAAGTGGTTGACGAAGGTGGAAAAAGGGGAGAGAAGAGGAAATTTAAATTGGATGAGGATGAACTTTTAAGAATTGCTCAAGATGAGAGATCAAAAGCAAGAAAAGCTATTGATGATGAAAAGGTATAGTGTTCACTCTGGATCTGCAGATCATGATATTACCATGGTTATATCATAACATTTACTAATATTATAATAGGCATCTAAAACAACTTTACCAAGTTTTTGGGTTCCATCAGTTACACCAACTTCGAACACAAATAATACTCTTCACAATATTATCAAAAAACCCAAACAATCACCAATTTGTCCAGCTTCACAACAAGATAAACCGCACAACTATTCGCTACATACATTGATCACGGTTGAATTTACAGAGGAAGTTGATGATCTTACCAAAAAGTCACAAAGGATATGTCCTTCTTGTAAGAAACAATTAACCAATACTTCAAAGGCTATTTTAGCAAAACCATGTGGTCATGTAGTTTGTAAATCATGTGTTACAAAATTTATGACACCCAGTGGTTATGATCCACATGCGGAGGTTGGAATAGATCATAATGCGGTAAACTGTTATGTATGTGAAGCAGATTTGACTGAGAGGGATGACATGAAGGAGAAGGAGAATGAGAAGAAGGGAAAGGAGAAGGTTAGGAAAGGAGATAAGGAAAAGATCAAACCTGGATTGGTTGAAATTAGAAGTGAAGGAACTGGATTTGCTAGTACTGGAGGGAATAAAGTAGTAAAGGATGATGTTGCATTTCAATGCTAGATTGGGTAGACGAGTAGGATTTATAATAGATTATATGATAGACTTGTGGAGTTGGCGTTAGTTGAGGAGTAAGATGTTGTTCTTCTAAGTGTATAGCCATATTATATTGTGTATGGCTACATCAATATACAGCCAGATCAGTATGGTCGGAGAGGAATGGAGAATGATAAAACCAAAATGATCACGAATGATCAGTAGTATGATGTTCTATCAATCCATGTATACCTACTTACAATTCTCCAAATCCTTCTTAACATCTTAAATCAATATTGATAATATCCTTACATTGTCGTTAGCTTTAAGTTTACCTATCTCATCTGGTGTTGGTCATCAAAATCATTATCATCGGATCTAATGATCAGTCCTCAGACCAAGTGACAAGTTCTCGGACCATCAATTCTCGGATCTAGCGGCCGCATCTCATGTGGGGTATTCCGCGTCGTACCTGTTAGGTCCCAATTTGGTAATAGCTTCTAAACTAATCTCGACGTCACTTTTTTTTCCGATCATTCCCATCAACCCCAACATTAAAAAATTGATCATGTAATATTTCATTTCTCAATGTTTTGACTCGCCACATTCATTAATACCCCTTCACTTCCTATAGAATCTTCGTTTGTATAATTATTCTTCTCATAATGTCATTGCCTTATACCAAACTTCAATCAAACCCTCCAGATCCTCCTTCAAAACCAAGTTTACCATGGCGATTTGGTTCAAGCTTTATTATGGGCGTTACTGGAGCCATATCTCGATTCTTCTATTATGGATTAAATAATGTAGAAGTCATTGGTTTGGATCGATTCATTGAAACTTTAGATAAGAGAGAAAGTCCTGAAAATAGAGAAAGAGGATTGATTACCGTCTCTAATCATGTTAGCGTCATGGATGATCCTTTAATTTGGGGTGTATTGCCATTCAAATATGGTTTCAATCCATCTAATCATAGATGGAGCCTTGGTAGTTATGATATTTGTTTTCAAAATAAGTCCGCGAACCTATTATCCTTCTGTCAGCTTCATCACTAACGTTAATAGGATACTTTCCTCATTCTTCACCTTGGGCCAAGTCCTACCTACACATAGAAGCGCATACTCTGAGAATGGTGGACTTTTTCAACCTACAATCGCACAAGCTATACGAATGTTGTCATCACAACCTTTCTCCAAATGTTATGAATCACAAACACAAAAGACAAAGATTTCCATGCGACCAAAATCTCCTGATATCATCGATCCTTTTTCTTCAAACAACCTCACATACTCTACAAATGGTATTGATGTATTTCCTGCTCCTTCTGCGTATACTTCAAGAAAACATAGTTGGATACATATATTTCCAGAAGGAAGAGTACATCAACATCCAAAAAAGACAATACGTTACTTCAAATGGGGGATCTCTCGACTTATTCTCGAAAGTGAACCTTTACCTGAAATTGTTCCTATATTCATTGATGGAAATCAAGATATAATGCATGAATCAAGAGGATTTCCACGTTTTTTACCTAGAACTGGAAAACATGTCCGAATTGCATTTGGTGAATCGATTGATGGAGAACGTATATTTGGAGATTTAAGGACTCGATGGAAAAAATTGGTTCAATTACAAAAGGAAGCAATGATTAGAAAGGGATTAGATGATAATATTGAGATGGGTGAACTTACAGAAGGACTTAAATATTATAAGGAAGCTGTCGCTTTGAGAGAAGAAGTTACAACAAGGGTTAGACAAGAAGTTCTTAAAGTAAGAAAAAGTTTAGGGTATGAAGATGAAGATCCAAAACAAGGGTTAGTAGAAACATGGATTAATGAAGGAAGAAGTGATGGAAAGAAGAAGTTAGATGGAAGTTGGGTAGGAGATACTTGAGTGTGTTGAGATACTTGAGTGTTTGAGATACCTAATGAATATCCATTTATGATTGTTGATTCTGTGATTTGAGTTTTGTATTTATTATTAAGAATTGGTTCGGGGTAAGAAGTTTGATATTATTCCAATTCAACTGGAGTATGCAGTATAACTAGTGTAGGTAATACAACTGGAGCCGGTAGCATAGCTGGAGCCGGTAGCATAGCTGGAGCCGGTAGCATAACTGCCGTAGAGCAGGAAGACATTTACCTTAAGCTACATGACTTTGTTACACCTTTTAAATAGTAGATCTTATGAATTATTTTTTGTGTTGTGAAATAGAACGTATTGATAAAAGAGGTTTCTGGGTATGAGATGTTCCCTGTGAGATATTCCCTTTTGAAGTGATCCATAATAAAGGTAGTGACGTGAAGACTAAAAGCAGTGACATGAATATTAAAAGTACGGCAGAAACTAAATTTGGTTGTATTGGTGCCACAAAGAAAAGAGATATAAATGATGTAGGACCACTGATGGACTGAGAAATATATCACACTTGTGATAAACATATATTTGACTGACTTCAAGAACTGGTGGGGTTGAATATTTAGTATTGTGCAGGAGATAAGATCCAGTTCAGTTATACTTAGATAACCATATAATTCGACGGTGAGAGTTCTCATCTTGGTTGGAGATTAAAGGAGGTATTGGAGTGATGCAATGGTAGTGTTGTTGGATTCTGAGGTCATCTGTGATTATTTTCTTAGTGATGAGTTTTCCATTTCTCTCTCAGCATATCTCCATCTCAACTTATCATATCTCAATGTATCCATATCCATCACTTTTCGTACTGAAACGCAACACAGGTATACCATGCGATTGATGAATATTACCCAATCCAATCCAATCCAATCCAATCCAATCCAATCCATTGAAATAATAAGCAACCGTTCATTCTTTAACCATGATTCTCAATCATGATTCAATGTTTGATCTCAATCGTATAGAGATACGTTTTTGATATGATTCCAGTCAAAAGATTAAGATATAAATTTCAGACTATGGTGGTAGCAGGTTCTGTTACACCATCCTCACCATCAAGTGCCCTATCTGCTCTGAGACTTGCTTTCGCATCTGAACTAAGGATGTTTGTTAGCTTTGAGCTTCTTTGTTGAGAAGTATTTAGGGATGGTAGAACGTTGAAAGCCTGGGGAAGGTTGTGGCTTGAGAAGGTATTGGGAATGGTAGGCTTCGAGAAGCTTGTGGGTAGCTTCTACGGGGTTTCTGGGTTGATATATACATTTTATGAGCCTAGTAATTCAGAATGTTAGCCAAGTACATAGAAGTTGATTCCTTGATCGAAAAATATCCAGAACAATTGGGTGCGGGAATCAAAATAAATGGAATATAAACAAGTAAAGAGTTAGGAATGAGTAAAAAAGATACATACAAAAACATTAACAAGTCTCATAGTGATGAAGATCATAACAAACATAAGGACAAAAACGAAGCTGAGGAGCATTGCAATAACTTGATTTTTCTGCATAATGTAGTTGACGGATAGTAATCTTATGGGTAGATAGCCTTGGAGATATCAAATAATATTTGCTTTTGATGAATTTTTGATGGATTGTATGGTGAATGAGACGGCGAATGCGGTGGTGACTCCGATGATGTATTTGACGTGGATAAAAGATGATTGAAAACCTTGGAGAGATCAGTAAGTTTCTGATATGAATATTAGGAGGATATACTTAAAAATTCTTCAATCATGAAAGTAGTATTTGATAATACTTGTCAGTTCTTGTGAGTTGTTGAGAATCAATAATAAAAGAAGTTTGATATTGAAAGTTTGTAGATTCAAATTGATTTTTCTGTATGGTATTCTGAAGAAAATTTGCTTTGAATTGTTGTTGTTGTTTGTTTACATATACTGTCAATCTCTGTAAATCAGACGAAATAAATACAAGGCTAACTTCAAGCCTCGTTATCTTCTATTAAGAAGTGAAGTTTCATTCTCAATAACTTTTAAGAGAAGATTAGGATGAAGATTATTCTTCTCTCCAAGAGTTTTGAAGATGTTCATTTCTTCAATAATCTCTTTTTGACGAAGAATACGTGATATACTCTGTGGAAGAGTATTTCCTTCAATAAGAACATTTGCACCCAAAAGTATTCTTGTACAAGATGCAAACATACTTGGTTTTGATGTCCATCCAAAAGGACCATCAATGTTCTCCATGAGTATGTTTAACTTTCGGATTCCTTCCAAGATCCAATTGGAAAGATGACTGTATTGTTGCCAATATTCTTCTCCGGATTCGTTATTTTCCATTAGCTTGAATTCTCTTGAAAGGATATGACTCCAAATTTTAACTTCTCTAACTTCATCAATGAAGAGATTTTGTTCTTCTTCGACAAAAAGAGCATCATCTTGTTTCATTGCTGATGAAATTTGATCTCCAGGAGAAGATAATCCAGCATATGATCCATGGAATATGAACTCTTCACTTCCTGTAATCCTACAAATTATGTTCCAGCCAAACATTTGATCTTGTGGATATTTGAGTCTAAGCCATTCTGCAAACTCCTCACATGCAGCAAGGGGAATTAAAGGCTTGCCTACAATTGATGAAACAATCTCTGCCCCAAGTTCACGAACTTCGTCATCATCATCATTGAGAGTATCATAGAGAGTGATAAGACATGGAAGTATTTCGGAAGTCCATTTGAATTCATCAGGTAAGCAGGAAAAGAAATAAGATAGACCTTTTACGGAAGCAAAACGAGTATCAAAATCCTGGAAAGGGTTAGAAAAGGGTAGAGTTGAAAGGAAAAGGAAGAAGAAAGGAAAGAAAGAGGAAAGGAGAAGAAGAGAAGAGGCAAGGTAAAAGAAAAAAGAAAAGAAAACGAAAAATGAAATACTCACATTATATGATTTTCCAGCTTCACTCATAGTTTCTGCTCTTCCCATAAAATTTATTTTGATACTATCATTCCCTTTGGATTTCAACCAATTGAAAAGTAGAAATGTTCCACTTGTTCTCATCAATGCATGAGATAGATGTGGTCCTGACTTTTCACCTTGAGAACCAATGAAATGAGCAATTTCCCCAATATCCAGTATATATTGATCCAAATCACATTGTTTAATGCTATTAAGCATTTTGGAATATTGATCAATGGCGATAGGTCCAATATTTTGTAAGTCCGTTGAACTTATGATGACTGCATCCAACAATGCTTCCAATACAGTTGTATTGTGATTTTTCCACGCTTGTAATACACATTCCAATGATGTTGAAGCTGTATCGAGATCTACCTCACAACAATCATTCAAAGCGTTCTTAAGTCCTTGAATATCATTGGTCAGTCCAGAAATATAGACAGCTTCTCGAGAAGTTGCTTGGTGTAGTAAAGCACCACCAACACGGGATTTCTCATGAGATAAATCAGTGTTGACTTTTGAATAGGTACCATCTCTATCCAATAACATGTTATGTGAGTCGTAGTTATCGATGAGTTTCTCTCTATCATTCATACTCAAACTAGATTGAGGAAGATCAAGTAAGATTTGATAAATGAGATTTTTGAAATCGATATAAGTTGCCAAAGTCTCAGGACATTTACCAAGATGACTCAATGACTCAATCTTATCTTTAAGACTGATGAGATCTTGAATACCTATTTTATCTTTTAGCATACTGAAACACTTATACATGATGAAAACTTACTAGGAGGACTAGAAAATACGGAAAGTCGTCGTTCCAATACAAAATTGATGGTCATTAAAACACCATGAGTATAATTTAAAGGCGGATCAGATATTTTGAGTAGGTTTTCCAGGTCAAGTAACCATCCATCGTTAAGCATAAAGGTACACATAGTACGAGCAGCTAATTCCCTAGTATGCCAGAACTTACTTCCTAAATGTATGGAGACCTTTTCCTTGATTTCTTTTCGCAGCATAATTGGTGGACCGGCACGACGAATGATATCCAAAGCTGGAAAGACTGATTCAATTGAACCAATGGCTGGTGTATTAGTATCTTCGATTCCTATGGTCTCCTTATCCAAGAGCTTGAGTAAGATCTCTGGTAATTCTGGATATTTCTCATATGAGAGTTTAGTTGAACGACCATCCCACCCTGCTTCGATTGATGCTTTATTTTCATTTGTACCAAATAAACAATCAATAAGACTTCTTAAAAGTAATAAACCACAATTTCGAATGGCCCAACTATTTTCATTTTGTTAGCATGAATACATTACAGATATTAGTGACATACATATCTGAGGTTAAACTATCTGCAGCAAGCTGTAAACAGTCTGGGATATGCTTATCTGATCTCTTTCCTAATGTGGAACTTTTAAAAATCTCCTTTACACAATTCATTGCATGTACTTGAGGTAAATTGGTTTCATCCGTCTCAGATAAAGTTACAGGACGTCTTGCCAAAGATTTTAATTCCATCATCACATCTTCAAAAGCTGGACTTTTACCATTTGCGGATAATACTCCAGTGATGAGTGCTGGAATTCCTGCCGATCTTCTTGTTGTAGAAGCCTGCTCAAAGATACATCGCAGGGCACCCTGAATTATTAGTTTAGTGATGGATAAGAAGAAGAAAAGAAGACGAAAAGGGAATGAGTACCTTATACCAGACATCAAGTAACTGACTTGAAGCATGACATTGTGAAAGTTGACAACATTTAGCAAATGTCAATGAGACAGTAGAAAATGCTCCACGATGTCTAAGGTTAGAAAGTTGTTGGAAAGTTAAGTTTCCTACTTTTTTAAAGAGTTCAGAGCTCATTACTGAAGATCCATCATGGCGAAGATCTTTGGCTTTGGTTACAACAGTTCCCATCAAGTTACTAAATATTGATCAGCTACCAATAAATCCATCAAACAAGAGACTACTCTACCTTGATTCATGAATTGCCCTAAAACTGTAACTTAGAACATCTTTGGTATCAATAGATTCAACATCATCAACATCTTCCGGAATATGACCTTCTGGTGAGTCATTACAAAGTATATCTTTTACAGCATCCCAGATACTGAAACAACTTATAACGATACGACTTTGTAAGTCTTCCCATTCTTTTCGAATTCTAGAAAATTCATCATCTTCAGAATCATCACGTGAGAAATCAATCTCTTCCCAAATATAACTTAATTAAAGTTAGTTCAACACTCAACACATATCAAGTATCAAGGGGTGTATAAAGGATTAAGGGGTATATACCTTATTGTTGAAAAGTCACTATGAATTGGAGCAATGAGAACAGCCTGACCCAAATCTCTCTGAGCGATTTTGACCTTTTTCTCTAATCCATTTATGAGACTTTCTACCAAGTTTAATCGACCTTTGTTTGGATCCAAAAGGCCATAAAGAATTTGGTAAGATCTTGCAACTCCATCTGCATAATCTGCTCGACCTGTACGTTTTGAAAAATCTTCGGCACGATTAATAAACTCCGTTAAAATATTGAAATCGGTAGGACCTTGACACTTTGTGGATTGAAAGTTTTGAGGACTAGCCAATTTCAGTATTGCAGTAGCTCCACTTCTTACATCTTCAAATGGATCCATGAGAAGATCAAGAATAAGTCTCATAGATTCTTTATTGAATACTTTCAATGTATGAGCCCAAGTAGTAGAATCAGGTGTAGTGACTTTTTGAACTTCAGATGAATTCTCTTGTAATTCTGATCGCAATAACAAGGAAATTGCCCTCAAGGACGTAATATGTCGTTGATAAGATGCTGTTGGTACAAGTTCTCCTAGTAGGAATTCCAAAAACCATGTAAGAAAATTCTCATGCTTTCCAAGTAATTGTTGAGCATCTAAACAATCAGTCTGACGACCTTGGATGATCATACGATCAATCTCTCGAACAAGATAAGCTGTTGCACCTTTGATACGTTCTATCATATGTTTAGTATTGCTCAAAACATCATTACGAAATTTTGCATCAGTATCAGCATAAAGATGAGCCATATTTTCTTGTAGAAAATCAAGTGCCGCAGGACTAAATGGTCGAGTTGATGATGCGGAGGATACCAAGACTGAGAATGCCAAAGATCGAACTGTATCGGAAGGATGTTTTAACAATGGACTAATTGTATCTTCATGTAGAATGATACATCCTGTGTTCTTCTTTTGTGGTTTCAGAAAGGAGAGGGTATCTATTATAATTAATATGTTTGTTCTATGAATTCGAAGGAATACTTACTAGAATCTTCAACTAGACCAGCTTTCTTTCCAACTTCTATTGCCGATAAATGAACGAGTGATTCAGATTCCATATTTTGACCTTGAATATCTAGAGGTCCTTTTTGATTGAGATCTTGTAGAAATGATAAAGAACCAACTCGATCGAGTTTGAAAAGAGGTGGAAGAAGATAATTCTTAATATTCTCAAGAGCATCAGGATTTTTATGAAGACCTTCAATAATCCATCGTTGCCACAATCTAGTATGAACTTGACTTTCATCATTTTCAACTTCAGTAGAAAGATTCTTTGAAACTTTAAAGAGTGATACTAAGAACTTTCCAGCTGAAGGAGAAACATCTTGAAGGTTCATCCAATGAAATGTCTCTGAAATTATACCATCAATTGTGGAATTCGGTAAAACCCCTTTACTGATAGAAATGGTAGTATCCAATTCAGTTGATTCATTTTTGAATTCAGCTAAATTATCAATACTAATTATACCTTTACCTACCAAGTGTTCCAAGATTTTGAAGGCTGGTTTGACCAATGGTTGTGATGCTTGATGACTGATGACTGAGAGTAATCTTTGTACGATAACAATCACCAAAGATGAAGCAGAAGCTAAATTTGGATGAGTATTAAGCAGAGAAGTTAGTAGATCTAAAACTTGACGCATTGATCGATGTTGATTTTTCTCATTCCATTCTAAATAGAAATTGAATAAGTCTAGGCAAGTTTTTTCTGAATAGGCGATTTCCTTGAGTAGAGTAGATTTTGATGATTTGCACTGTTCAATGAAATAACAGAGTTTAATACATGCATTTCCGGAAGCCTATGGGTCAGGTCGTTAATATCAAGGTTGCAACAGAGTTGAATGTTGAGGCCAAGCTGAATATTGAAGAGGATTTGAACATCGACGGAGACTGAAATAATGTAGGGAAATGGATTATTGAAATAAAGTTGAATGTCAAAAAAGACCTGAACATTGATAGAAATTCAAATCGTGAAAGAGAGTTGAATATAGAAACATAATTGAACATTAAACCAAGTTATATTTCGAATCAAATTGTATTTTCAAAAAGACTTAAACGCTCAGGAAAAGAGGAAAGTAAATAGAAATCAATATCAAAATGAACAGGAGTAAAATCCTCACATGTCTAGGTTGAGCTGCTTTCTCAAAGAAATCATCGAGGTTACTTCTCGTAAGGCTGAAACAATATGTTAGTAACGGTAATAATTATATAGTGTTCAAGAACCTTACTGTAATTGAGTTGATTCAGGTTGACTCTCAATCCATTTGGGTAAAAGTCGTTCATCAGTTGGAGGTTCAGTATTTAATACTGTTGACGACATGTTGAAGTGATTGACTTACAATCAATCCTCGCTTCAAGTGGAGGGAAACTGTATGGAGGGGAAATTATGTCAATGGAGAATTTCAATGGGGAATTCAGTCTTTTCAGAACCTCTGTTGCTCCCGTCTTCAATGATGAATGAGTTCTTATATAAAATTTGGCATCTCTTGGAAAAGATTGAAAAGATTGAAAAGAATGAACAATTTGATGATTCCTTTTGTTCATAAAAGTATTGTATCTGCTGTCATCAATCAAAGCAAATATAAAAAGTTTGACGTTGTGGAAGAAATTATATTCTTCACGTGAGCTAAGCTGGACCGTGCACGGACCATCGTCATAATCTTGAGAGGGAGCTAAATTTTTGAAAATGAACATTTGAAGTCTTTGAGAGAATTTTGATATATTTACATATTATCAACCAACAACCCAACATACGAAACTCTCACCGTATTCGATTCAATACTTTACCATTTTGCATATTGAAATTCAAAAATGTCATTCTGGGATAAGTTGACAGGGCGAAAGCCATCAAAGGATACTTCTAGTGGCGGATCAACTTCAAATACACCAACAGACACATTTACGCCTACACCTTTCAATCCACAAGAAGGTCAAGATGTCAACTCTTTTCTTACTGGACCAGAGCTTGTAGATCCAGCACAACTACATCCTATGGCTGGTCTAAATCAACAAACTTTAGATTATCTATCCCTAGAAGAATCTGCTCTCTCTGATCTTCCTGGATCGCAATCGGCTTTACCTTCGAGAGGTTGGTCTGATGATTTATGTTATGGTACCGGCGTTACATATTTGACGGCATTAACTGTTGGAGGTGCTTGGGGTTTACAAGAAGGTTTAAGGAGATCTACTACACAACCACCAAAGCTACGATTGAACTCGGTACTTAACGCTGTTACGAGGAGAGGACCATTCTTAGGAAACTCTGCAGGAGTTATTGCTATGGTTTATAATGGATTTAATTCTTTTATTGGACATATGAGAGGGAAGCATGATTCTGCGAATAGTATTCTTGCTGGTGCATTGAGTGGAATGATATTTAAGAGCACAAGAGGAGTTAGACCTATGATGATTTCAGGTGGGATTGTGGCTTCAGTTGCTGGCGCATGGGCAGTAAGTAGATGTTTGATTTCATTCTCTTTCAATATTGATTTACTAACGTCTCTTAAGGTTGCAAGAAAAGCCATATTTTAAATGAACAAAATAACGATCAAAATTCCCCCTTCAATGACGAAATTTCGACCTCCTTATGATTCAAGATCTGCGAGTTATGATTTCAAGATCTGCAAATTATCGAACTTCATCCATTGCTTCAAATATAACAAACTTTCTTCGGCGTATCAGCACATGTTGTGCTTTGTCATTATAATAGATTTTGTTAATTGGCGCCGGTTGCATAAGCGGGTTCATCTCTCCTCTTTACCTTAAAAAGGTCAATGTATATATAGATGGGAAAGGTACTGGATGGATGTCAAGGTGATTTGAGCATTGTAGTATCAAGAGAAGTAATATGAAGACTTAAACTTCATTTTTGGTCTTGTTGTCAGTTCTGGTCTTGGTTTCCAGAGTACTAGCATTGTCTTGGTTATACCTTCTTCTTATGAGATCATGTTACTGTAGTTCATTGAAAGAACTCAATATGGTGACAATTATTAGTAGGTATGGGTATCAAAAGAATCAAATCGTTTCAAAATATATCAAATTCTACGTTTATCCGTACTAGGTACTTTACTACGGGAGTAGCCGTATTGTTACTCCGCTTGTTCTTCTATATATCATTTCTTCCATACTTTAATTTTCAAACACTTCAAACAATTTGAATTCTTGAAAGATTCTTTGAAAGTCAATAGAAGCAATAATAATCATGAAGTCATCACTCCCTCCACCCAATCACACAGCTCTTGATATCAAGAGAATGCTCATCCTCAGTCATTTAAAAGAAGGAACTGGCATTCCAAAGTGTATTCCATCGACAATGCTAACGAATCTTTCAATGTATGACCCAAGTATGGCCATGACATTTGCTACTAGCATGTCATTGGGAGAGGATGAAGACTTGAAATCAATCATTGGGAAAGCCGCAATAGATTTTGCTGAACGTGATAAGTTACGTCGAGATTTACGTTATTATTTTGAAGGGGTTGGAAATCCTGAGATTGAAGGAATTAGAGAATCTGTTGGGAGACTGATTGATCAAGAGATCATAAATAGGGATCTTTTGAAAAAGGATGGGAGTATATTGAAGAGAAGTGTATTTTTGAAGGTATATACTCTTGTGTTTGATTTTACTCTTTTCTTTTCTCTTGTTATCCTCTTCTCTTCTCACTCTCTGCTGTCTCTCGTCTTTTTGCTCTCTTCACTTTTCTCCCTTCACTTTTCTCTCTTCTACTTTCTTAATATGAAATCTTTCTAGACCACATTTTACTAACTAGATTAATTTGTATAGGCCGGTTTTGTTGCAGCTGACATCGAAAGAAAAAGACTTGGAGTTGAAGATCATAATGATCGGCATGATTTTATTATTCAATTAATGACCTTAATTGATGGTTGGGGACAAGGTTCTCGAGTTGATTTATTAAAATTCAACCTCAATACATCGTTCTTGGAGTTTGTTAATACTCTCAAAGATGAAACAAGAAATAGTAAAATTCCTCCAGAAAATATCATTTTCCCTTCTCCTTCTTGGCCATTTGTAATGGCTGGAGATGAGGTAGAAACGAATAATCAAACTTTCAATGATTCCATTGATACTCAAAGTACAAATCCATTAGAACAAGGTATGAATTACAATCCAAATCATTATAGAATATCAAAAATAACCATAATATAGGTACAAAAACTCGAGATTCTAATGACAAAGGCTATAGTCTATTGGATGGACCTTGGATGTATCGATTACCACATATAGGAAAAGATGAAGCTCTTAAACCAGGATGGAAACGCCTCATGACTCAAAGTGATTACGTGAATATGTTGGATGGTATCAATCGTATCAACTCACGATACATAGAGTGGGAGAATCCATCAAAATGTAGCGTTGTGATTATGCATGTAAGTATCAATCTTTTATCCTACCTATCAAATACATCCATCTTGTTCTTCCCGTATCTAATAAGTATCATTTTACTAGTCACAAGACAGAGATTCTTACCAAAGATACTTAAATAATCGAGAAGAGGAACGAAATTTTAGTATAAAGTGGGAAAAAGAATTGGAAGAAGAAGGATTTTTTGATGATGAGGAGGTTCCTGGTGAACCTGGAGATGATTGGTTTGATTATTGGAAGAGGATTACATCAAATTCTCATTAGAGTATGCAATGGATATAAGTTGAAGTACGAGGAGTGAGGAGATGGGGAGTGAGAGGATGAGGGGTGAGAGAATGAGAGGATGAGAGGTGAGAGGCGAGAGGTGAGAGGGTGAGAGGGTGAGAGGTGAGAGGTGAAAGAGTGAAAGAGTGAAA
>PDUE01000300.1:26903-53739 GCA_002909645.1 Monilinia polystroma
AGTGAAAGAGTGAAAGAGTGAGACGATGAGATGGTAAGAGGGTGATAAGATTGGGTCATTTCATATTGAGTTGATGGATTTGATACTAAGGAATCCCGAGGTCCTTTGGTATTTTACCATGGTTAATGTCATTCTTTATAAGTCTCTTTCCATCTCATTTTTGTTTTCGTTTAATTGATTACATTATCTGTAGTTCTACTGTCTACAATATCCAATCAAACATTCCCGAGGTCAGTCAATGAGGAATGAACAGAATATCAAGTAAAGGTAAAATTACCTATAGAAACAAACCAAAGAAATACTAGTAGGTATTTCAGATCACAATCCCTTTGTTAATAAAGAAATATCCATGGATCTATCTACTTATTAGTTCTGGGTGTATGGTTAGTATCTCCAACTTTGATTGGTAATTGTCTGTTAAATTTCATATATTCGTTTATAATTCACTTACAATTAGCTACAAATCTTGGAACTGAAGACTCTGCAGGTGATAAAAAGATTCAAGACTGCTTTTTCCTCGGAATAAGCCATATTCTTTACACTCATCCACTTCTTTAAACTACAAATACATCTTCCGATCTAAATTCTTCTTCCAAATAACTTCAATCATAATTTCAATCTTCATATACTCTACAAACACCAGTCAACAGACCTAGCTAAGCGTCAATATGTGCTTCCCATGTTGGCCATTTACCGATGTATATCTTGAGGAGGAGGGGAAAAAGAAGAAAAAGAATCCAAAGAAACTGGAAGATAATAGTGATCAAGGTGTTATGGTATTCAATCCAAATACGCGTCAATGGGTTAAGATTTCGGGTGTGAGTGATTTCTTTACTTTCCTTTCCTTTCCTTTTCTTTTCTTGTTCATTTGTTCTTTTTTTGTCTGTCTCTGTCCTGATCTCTTGGTTTGGATTTATTGATTACCTAGTGGTTTTTGTTTACTATCTTACTGAACTAGTCTAATATCGTTACATTATTCGTCCCTGTTATTACCTACTTTTCTTTACTTCTCCTTACTTCTTATTTTATTCTATTTTGACTGGACTTTGACTTAAATTTGACTTGACATTTGCTTGACATTGAATTGCATTTTGAAATTCACTTAATTCATCTTGTCACGTCTTATTAGTCTTGTCTTGTTTATCTCCTCTTGTCTCCAAGGCTCTTTTAATCACGTCGCTTCTCAGCTATCATCTTTATATTACAAAAATATCTATTTCAACCTAATAAGCATGGACTTGAAAACTTAAACCTCAATAAATTCGACATCAAAAGAAACAATTTCAATATCCCTCTTTAACTTTGAGAGATATCAAATCAAACTCAATAGTCCTTCAAACAATAAATTCATCTCAAGACATCAATCAAATCCAATAACAATGACTCAAGTTCCTATTCAAAACTTTCAACCTCAAGTTCCAGATACTTCTAATGGACCTTATGAACATACCTATATCCCTCGTTCAGATGGTGCAATTATAGTCAATGGTGTTGCCTATCTTCAAGAGACTAAGAATCCAGCTCCAGCTCCAGCTCCAGCTCCAACTCCAACTCCAGCTATACCTGCTGTTGCCCCTGTCATTATTTCTGTACAACCTCCATGCAACCCTTATAATCAACAATTCTATCAATTTACCGCAAGTTATAATTTTTGTCTTGACTTGATCATTTGTTTTCATCGAGTACAAAGTCGTGCATCAATTATTTCTTCCTATAAATATCAAAACTCTTATTATTCATTGCTAATAATTATTCTATTCTTAGGCTCCTCAATATCAACAAACCATGCCTCAACCTGCCTTTCAACCTTATCCCTACAATCCTTATACTCAATTCGCAGGTCATAGTCATCATATTCCTTTCGGTGCAGGATATGTTCCACAGCCAGCTATGAATACGCATGGAGCTACTAGTAGCGAAATTCAAATGCAACAAATGCAGACACCCGATGCAAATAAGAAGCAAGATATGAAGCCAGCTGATGATGATCCATTTCGCATGTATTGGGTTAGAGAATTGGATAATACCTGGACTCAAAGAAATAGAATGGCAATTGATAGTGGTGATATTGGTGATGTTAGAGTAAGTTCAATTCTTTATTGGGACATTTAGAATAATACTGATTCGTGATTTTATAGTGGTATGTCACGGAGGGTGTTTTTTATGCCGTTAGATTGGAATCTTAAGTCTCATGTTGATGAGAAATCAAGAGTTTTTCATATAACAAGGAAATATGGCGAGATTTCATCATCTTTCCAGTCTCATGAAACTCATCTCAAATTCTTTTCAATCAACTTACAATCGTTGGCTTCTATCACACACGCACGTTATACGTTACACAATGATAATTTGGGATGGAGCAATAACAATAAGAAAGAAATCATAATGATTTTATGAACTCATAACTCATCATTACAATATGAAACTCTTACTTTGATTTAATTCAATTGTTTAGTGTTTCATATTTGTGATATGGGATATGCATTAATAAGGTTGCTTACATGTTGCAGCGAATATAATGGCTGTCATCGGATGGATTTAGCTTTGTGTATAGATATTTTATCAATACATAATAACTTGATAGCTTATGAGATATGCTTGAAATGTGATGATCAAATCTTGCAGTCTCAGTGATAGTTTTCATTCCTGATGTGAAGGAATGAGTATAAAAATTACCTGTTATTCTTTCTGTTCATTCTATAGATTCTGTTCATACCTAGGCCTGATATGATGGAATCAGTATACTTGTTATTCATTACTTGTCAATTCTGGTTATTATGTTCATTCTGGTCCACTCCATTTACTCCATCTACTCCATCTGTTCTATTTATTCCGTGGCATGCTAACGTTTAATTCGACATCCAGTAGGACGTCTGGACCAATTTATACATTCAAAAGCACTGTCTAAGAGGTCAGAAATACTCAATCTAATCATATCCCAAACTAGATTTCAAAATAAAACAAAGATACAAATCATACATACAGATTCAAGTGAAGGTAACTCTAATCTAAGATATAAAATTCAATTGACTGACATTCATAATCATGACTTGAGGTTTATTAGATCTGTGGCGTCGCATATCCTCCGTGGGGTAATCGTGGCGTAAGAATAGATACAAGCTAACCTTGGAAATAATAGAGCTAGGACTGTTGTGGACTAGTATGTTTCTGCTTATTTCAACCACATCTCATGAAATGAATACTTTGCTTATATCTTACTACCTACCTATAGCTATCAACTATTAAAACTCTTGAGAAAGAATATAATCTATGAGGCACCTAGTCAAAGGTATACATAATTATCATTATTCAAGTCAACCTTCATGTTGACTTTTGATAACATTTTGATATCTCTAATATCTTCAATATCTCAATACATAGAATTATAATAAATTCCCGAGTTTGTGAGCATTTATGAGAACCTGGGCATCCACGATTCAATATCAAGAATGATGTTTCAAAGACCAAAAGCGAGAAGCAAGTGCGACCGCCACCCCCAAAGAAATGATACTTTTTATCCATGGATATTGAAATAAGCTCTTTAGTCTTGAGCTTATTATCTTTTACCGGTGCCGTGGCTTTGGTAGCTTGTTTCGTTGTTTCTCATTAACTGGTCTATATTTTTTTAGTTTATATTTATTTAACCATGCATGAAGGTCTATTGGCGCAATACTGTTTCATGAAATATTAACACCGCCTTTTCTTTGCTTATAGTACTTATCTACTTAAGTTTAAGTTTGGATTTGTATATTTGATCCCCTTATTCTCAACTGAATTGCCATGATTGATGACAGGGAAATTAGCTTCGGCTAGATGAATTTCTATATTATTGTAAGTTAACGTCTATGTTTTGAATTAAAGACGCTCCGCTGGCCCTTCGGAGGCCACGGCCGTGGAGGTAGAATATTTTTATGAAAACATCTTCGAGCGTAGCGAGCTAAGGGGGTTTGGAGGCTTGCCTCCATGAATTGAATACTATGATATCTCAAGATTTACTGGTTTTGTAAAGATTCTTATTCAATTACCATGGGTATCCATCAATTGATAATTAATTGTTTGAATTTGGTAGATCTTATTGTGTACTGTTATTTCAATTGACCCCTTCTTCGGATCAATGGTGCTTCATATAAGTCTGAAATCAAGCCGAGGGAACTCATAGTATTTAATTCTTACTGCCCAAGGTATGGAATTTCTCCAAATCATAATTTATATACAATGTATCCGAATCTCTTATCTCTTCTGATCGTTAATCAACCTCTTTATCATTAATTATGTCTTTAATAATAGAAGAAAAATCGGCTGGACCGATAGCACGCCATTGTGAATCAATACCAAATAATCAAGATTCGAATCCAAGGAATGAAGACGTTAACGTTAGTAGTCGAGATATTACAGATAGTATTTCTATTACCCGACTTAGTTCAGATCCAGTTACTGATTTAAAAGAAATACTTTCACAATGGAGTTTGTTTATATATCCATGAATCTCTAGATAAATGAACTTCAAACTTATTTAATAATAGATCCTAATTATCCCGAAAACAAAAAAGAATCCAAATTATTAGAAAGATCAACATTTGATGATGATGATTCTTTTACGATTGATGGAATTGAAGATTCTCCATATCTAGAAGTTCGAGCCGCTGTTAAGAATTATGATGAAGATATACCAGCAAATACAATTCGTGCTTGGACAATTGGAATGTTTCTGGTCATCATTGGAGCATCAATGAATACACTCTTTTCACTTAGATCACCTTCAATTGGTCTTGGAGCTTTGATTGCTCAAATTATTGCATGGCCATTAGGTCACGGTTGGGCAAACGTTATGCCCAAGAAACAATTCAACACATTTGGTATTAAATGGTCATTAAATCCTGGACCATTTAATATCAAGGAACATTCAATTATTGTTGTAATGGCAAGTGTTAGTTTTAGTGCAGCATATGCTATTGATATTTTACTTGCTCAAATTGCATTTTATAAACAAGATTTTGGTCTTGTTTTTCAATTACTTTTGGTTATTTCCACTCAATCAATTGGATACGGTATTGCTGGTATGTTGAGGAAGTTTTGGGTGTAAGTTTCGTCCTTTTTATCTTATTTTACATTGATATTTATATGAGCATCTACTTTACCCCGAATACTCACATCAGTATCTCCATCTATTTACCTTGATACTCATCTACATCTATTCTACTCCCTGCACACTCACATCAATATCTCCGCATACATCCATCCACCTACCCTAAATACTCAATACTCACCCAATACTCACCCAGTACTCACCCAGTCATTAAATATATATTTTACTAACACTCAGTCTAGTTATCCTGCTGCTATGATTTGGCCAGCAAATCTCGTTAGTGTTACTTTGATGAGTGCTATGTATGAGAATAATGAAAGACCTGATACAAATATTTTTGGAGGTAAGATCCATCGTTATAAATGGTTTGCATATGTCACTGCTGGTTCTTTCATTTGGTATTTTGTTCCTGGATTTTTAGCTCAATTCCTTTCAGTGTTTTCTTTCATAACTTGGATTGCTCCTAATAATGTTATTGCTAATCATTTATTTGGTGGAACTACTGGTCTTTCTTTCATTTCTTTAACTTTTGATTGGACTCAAATTTCTAGATTTGTTGGTAGTCCTATGATTCCACCGTAAGTAATTTCTCAAAATATTTGATAATTATTAATTTATGAAATAGATGGCATGCAATTGCTAATACACTCATTGGTATGGTTTCATTTTATATGATTGGTGCATCAATCATTCATTATTCTGGAATATGGACTTCGGAATTTCTACCAATGAGTGATAGTTCAACATGTGATAATACAGGAGCTATATATAATACCACGAGGATTCTAACAAAGGACTTTACTCTAAATTCGAAAGAGTATAAATCATATTCTCCTTTATTTTTATCGACTACTTTTGCTATTTCATATGGATTATCATTGCTGCTGTTTCATCATTAATTGTTTATACATATTTATATCATGGAAACCAAATTTGGGCACAATTTTGTAATAGTACGAAAAAAGAAACACCAGATATTCATATGAAGGTTTGTTTATTTTATTTGCTTGTTTTATCTTTGGTCTCTTTTCCCTCTTCCCTTCTCCCCCCTCCTATACTCCGCATCTTCTCTATTATTGTCTCCTCTCTATATTTCTATCCCCCGCATCTTCTCCATACTCCTCTTCTCTTCTCTCCTATCATCTTCCCCCCTCTTCTCTTCATTAATAATCAAACTAAGTACTAACTTATCTCACAGATGATGCAAAAATATCCCGAAGCTCCTAATTGGTGGTATATGCCACTTTTTGTTCTAATGATTGGGCTCTCCTTGGTTACAATCCTCGCTTTTCCTACCAATCTTACTGGGTGGGCATTTATTATTGCCTTGGGAATCTCATTTTTCTTTTCACTTCCAATTGGTATCATTCAAGCAATTAACAACACTCAAATTGGTTTAAATGTTTTGACTGAATTTATTTTTGGATATTTACAACCTGGAAAACCTTTGGCTTTAATGATTTTCAAAACTTATGGATACATTACTATGAGACAAGCGTTGGGATTTGTTAGTGATTTAAAATTTGGACATTATATGAAGGTATGTATTTTTTGTTGTTTTTTGTATTGCATTTTTATGGTATTGTTTTTTTGTGATATTGTTTTACCGTCATATCGGTGGCCATTACATCGTTGACCATCATATCAATTGACCCTCATCATCTTCTTATCCTCTCATTATTTAATTTATTCCATATTACATCTCATATCAGTCCATATCTACCCCATTCCCATCCATCCATATTGAGTGAGAATATGACAGATGGAGTCAATTAGAAGTAATTGTTTAAATACAATACAATATTGAAGAGTTGAATTTAAAATGAAAGATAATAATCTATGATTATTAAAGGGTATCAATTCCTACCGTCCTACCACTTTACCGCCTATCGCCTACCGCATACCGACTACCGACTACCGCCTACCGACTGCCGACTGCCGACTAACGCCCTCCCACATACATCATACCGCATGTCGCATACCACCTGCTACATACCACCACCATCACCACCCACCAACGCCTAATGAATATCGCCTATCACTCACCATCCACCATCAAACACCCTACCGACCTTTCACACCATTGTTTCATATCCTACCACCTAACCCTAACCATCTCCCACCATCCCCCACCATCTCCTATATATATAAATGGAATAATACAAACAAGGCTCTCTCTACCTCTCCACCTCAAAAAATTCCAGCTGCTTTCTTCTCTGCATCTCTCTTTTTCCATTCTTCCCTAATCTTTCCCTGAGCAGCTATCAAATCTTTCTCTGTAACCCTATCCCTAATACTTTCAATTACACTCTCAACTGTACTTGTATGATTCGCATTTTCTTTATCGTCCCTGAATTTCATATATCTCCATCTCTTTTGCGTATCCATATAACATTCAACAATCCTATCTTGTAATGGTTCTCTCAATTCTTTCAATCTTTCCCATTCCTCTGGTTCTAAATGCATAGTACCATACCATTCATCCTTATTATTTCCTGATTGATCTCTTCCTGCATGAACAAATAGATTACAAACAGGTATTGAATAATAATCAATATATGGTTCAGTTGTACCTTCAGCAATATCCTCAGAATCTGGTTGAATAGTAGGAAAATCAAGGGATAACTTGAAATCAATACTATTCTCATTCTCTGGTTTCCATTTTAATATATGCTGATCCGTTCCATGTTTATATTCCGTACTTCGACAAGTGAAAATTAATCCATCATTTCCATGTGGTAATTTTGGTAAAATTTGTCGAAACATCATTTCCAATGCGTAACTGAATTGCATATGTTTCAATTCCATTAGGAAATGCATATATTGTTTTTCTTCCGGATATGCTTTTAATAATTCTTGATAAGGTGAAAAAATCCTTTCACCAAAATAAGCAATTCTTTTATCGAGTGTTCGATTCATAAGACTGTTTCCATCAAGAACCATACAATCAAAGACGAGATATTTTGGTTGAATATCACCATTTGATAATTTATCCAAAACCAATTCTCCATCAATTAAAGTATCTTTATGGAATCCAGTAATATCTCTTGGTATGGGAAAATGCAATCCTCCTTTTGGTATCCACCAATAGTCATTCTTTCTATCAATTAAGTAATGACATTCTTCATGATTTTCATCATCTGTGAGATAAAGTAGGTATCGAAATCCATCTGATTTTTCGCAGACATAATAATCTTCTTTCATCAATTCATTTATATGTCTTCTTGTGAAACTGACTGGTTGAGCTCCTGGAAAATTCGTATTTGATCGATTAAGTAATTTTGCTACTTCTTTTCTCATATTATGTAGAACATCGCCATGTGCTTGAATACCAGGTGATTGAATATCATGAACGGGACCACTCATTTTGAGGAATGAATAATTGATTGGTATTGAGGTATTGAAGTTGAAGAGGGATTGATGAAGAGGTATTGAGGGATTGGTATTGGAGAAGAGGTATTGTGGAAGAGATATCGAGGGATTAATACAGAGGCAGAGGTATCGGAGGATAGGTATCGAGGGATCAATGAGTTGATGAGTTGATGAATGGATCAATCGAGAGACTGATGAATCGGGGAATCGAGGAATGGATGAGTTGAAAATTTGAAGAGTTGAGGAGGAGATATTGAAGAATGAGAAGGATTATTGAATGAACCCGATGAATCTGATGAATTTGATGAGTTCAAAGTCAGAGATATAGAAATGATTGATATAAGGTCGTTGTTTAATGTATTTGAAAGAAAGTGTAGTTGAAGTTGAATTATAGTGTTGTAGTTTGAATCATTTTGTTTGGTTGGAATTTTTATTGATTTGATAAGGCTGAAGATCGGCATTTAACTTAAATTTTTGACCGATAACTTATGTAATCATTATTTCTTTCACTTTTTTTCTGAATAGTATCATATTATTCACGATACAACATTACCTAGGTATTCGAATGGTTTCTGTTTATTATTTATATTCATGGGGGCAAGCCTCCAAACCTCTTTTAGCTCGCTGCGCTCGAATTGATATTTTACATTCACATCTAATAAATCTATTAAGAAAATAGTCGGCCTCCACGGCAATGGCCCCCGGAGGGCCAGCGCAGCGTCATTTATATAGGAAGATTTGAAGGATTCAAATCTTAATATATCTAATAAGTCATTTCTTATAATTTAATACGACCTGTGGACTGGACTATGAGCACCAAAAGCCACAACTTCATGGAACGTTGTTCTACAAATTCCAACTACAACTACAACTACAACTACAACTACAACTACAACTACAACTACAACTACAACTACAACTACAACTACAACTACAACTACAACTACAACTACAACTACAACTACAATTACAACTACAACTACAATTACAACTACAACTACAACTACACCATTAGTTTCACGTTATCTGAGCCATGCTGTAGGATTTCAAGTTCATAAGCTAAGACCTTTAATGGTAATAGTCATCTGGCTATGTAACTATGAACGGTTGGGTTGATAGTCTTTTCATCATAATCATAGCCACACTCATACTTGAGTAGGGTAGTATTGAACCCTTAATCCTTGAGTAATCTTCAATATATTTCCGAATTCCTGGTAAGATTTTAGAACAGAGGTTATACAGCCAGACATGCAGAAAGTCAGACATGCAGACATCCAGCCAGACAGTCATGTCACCTCCATCCATTTGGAATTTATTCATCCTACTCATTCTGACTTCATTCCAGCTTCATTCCAACTTCATTCGACTTCATTCAACTCTATATCACTGATTCGACTATATATCACTCATTAGAATCCATCAGACTTCATCCATCATCCAACCATCATCCATTCATCATCCATTCATCATCCATTCATCATCCATTCATCATCCATTCATCATCCATTCATCATCCATTCATCATCCATATCCCTCCCCACGGTAGAATCTCTCAATATCTACTTTACCATATGTATATGTATATATATACACACAAATGAATGAACCTGACAGCATAAACCACAGACCATAAATCACAAATCCAAACCCGTACACCAAAACCCCCATCTCAATCCATATCCCGCATCTCGTAATATCATATCCATAAAAAAAAGAAAGATGATCGACAAGAATAAGAACCTTGGAATACGAGAAGAGAATCGAAATAACCAATCAAAATCCAACATAAATAAAAGCTATGGAGATCACTCATACAAATTTTATGTCAATATACAGAAATCCAATCAACAATAACCTCGGACTTTATTGAATGATAAAGCTGAAATCAATGGAAGATATTCAATGAACGGTTCAATAATGACGTGTCTAATTCGTATAAAGATTTTCATTTTTTTTATTCAGGGTAGGGGATTATGGATTAGATGTAAGACATTTGATCTGAATTGGATTGGATTGGATTGGATAGATATTAAAGTATGAAAAGCATAAGTATAAGGTTAAATAATCTCCTTTTTATTTTTTTGAAGATTATTTTATTTCAACATCATCTTTGTATCAATCATACGATCATCTCATCTGAACATCTGAACATCTGAATATCTGAATATCAACTCATTTGTATATCATCACATCACATCACATCACATCACATCACATCACATCACATCACATCTCAATCATACGACAATCTCATCTGAATATCTTCGCATTTCAATCATATATTCAACCATCTCGTCTAGACTTCATCTCAACACTATCACATCTTACACCAATCGTATCAACCACCCATCAACCTCCAACCTTCAACCTCCAACCTCCAACCTCCAATATCAAAATGCGTACCTCACTTCTATCAATAACAACTCTCCTCACTCTTCCCCTCACAATCTTAGCAGATTTTCACTACGGTCTCGTTGACTATACTATCACAACAGCAACGGGAAGATATGCTATGATATTGCCAGCAAGTCAAACAAATTGTACTGCTGCATATGATTTTTATCCAAAAGGACCATTTGGTTTTGATGTTCCTACAGGTTATGTTCAAGGTACGTAGTTCTTTTTATTCTTTTTGGTTTCTTCTCCACTTTTATATCTTTGCTTTTTGTTCTCCTATTCTCCGCATCCCCGTATCCCTCAATCTTATCCTCCGCATTCACATCTCCGCCCTCCCTCATATCTCCGCATTCCCATCTCCACCATCTCGGCCATCTCCCCTATCCTCCACATTCCCTTCTATCCTCTTATCCTCCGCATATCCTCTTCTCTACACATTCCCATCTCCTCGCCCCTTATCCACATAGTATATCCTCATCCTCATCCACATCCACATCCACATCCACATCCCTCACCCATTAATCCAATCTTCAAAAAAAACATCAAACTAACATCTTGAAGCCGATATCTGCGGTAAAGAAGTAAAACTCAACGTTACATCAGGCTCTTGGTATACTATATCTCGAAATATACTTGAAGGAAATTGTACTGCAGTTAATACAACAAATCCAACAAGTGGAGTTAGGACTCCTGTTTGCAGTATTGGATTTCACAGCGGAGCATCATATTTGGATATTTGGAAATGCCCTGGAGATATTTGTAAAAGCGAATTGTAGGGGATTGGAGAGAGTGATGGGAACATGAAGATATGATGGGAAGTAGGTTGGATATAATATCACTGAGAAAAGATGGAGGGGATGAATTCCGTCGTTTTGAATTTGGACAGTTGGACTGATGAATTGATGAACTGCCGGGCTGCTGGAGCGGTGGATGTAATAGGAGTGGCAAAAAAAGAGGCAAGACAAAGCATCGCCTCACGGCTTTAGATGAGATCATGACATGACACAAACTGTTAATGGGAATGGCAAATGTTAGGAAATAATGTAATAGTCAAAAGCAGTCAAAAAATCATCATATGCGATGTATGAAGTGGAAGAAATCACCGTGAATTGATCTTACCTAACAATACGTTCACCCTACAATTCCTTTACTTATTAATAGTGAGGACAACTAATTTAGAGGTTTTCGACCTCGACTCCTTTATCCAACTCGGTCCATCAAGCGAAGCTGGAGCTTTCCACCCTCCCGGCTCCAATGATCATCGGACCTTCTTTCGGTAAACATCGCTAAATCAAACCAGGCACGCCGGTTGTGTGCTCGAGTACAGTGGCGGACGATTCACTTGTCACACTTTCATAGAGAACAACTCCATGGCATTCGTTGCTGCCTCTTAGTTTCATAACAAAAGTATCGGTCTATGGGTCTGTTGAGTAACGTTCTGTACACACGAACTTTTCGTGGCCAGCTATTTGAACGATAAATTTGTATTGGACAGGCTGCCGAGCTGGATTAAGGATCGTCCCAAAGGGTAATGGATCATGCTGGCGAATGAATACCTGTTGATAGTGAAGCAATGGCCTGGTATAAACATCAAGTGATGTATGAGCCGTGGCTCTTCCTTCAACTCTTACCTTGGAGAAGAGACCAAACATAATTTCCGTCTCAATGGCCCGTAGAAATATTTTCAGGGGCTAGAAAACTAGTCTGACGAGAAAGCTAGGATACCTCATTCCTCCGCATTTCTAGGTTTTAGAGAAGTTCGGCTTTGTTCGCTCTCGACTTAGCGTTTACTATATGAAGATAGTGTGGTCATTGTAAGTTTTGAGGGTCTCTTTTTGCAACCTCGAGAGAGACCTCTCGCCCGCTGCATACATGAAAAGCATACTCACCCCACACCTAATATCCCCACCGGAAGACATGCTCTATATCCCACCCTTTATGTCTTTCGATTCGTAGCTTGGGACATTGTTTTGGGAATGCCGAGTTCGAGATCCACAGTTCTCATGAACACATCTTTTTATATCCTGGTGATTTTGTCAATGTCAGCCGCCAAGCCAGTCTTGCTACCAATTTCCATCCAGTCTCCCGCAAAGAATACAACGGAGCTTGGAGCAATCAATTCTTGTAAAGTCTAACCTCATTTGAACTATTCGCTTCCACGAAACAACAAATCTGGATTTATGAAGCGTCAACACTTGGCACCTCATTGAGATATGCGGAAAGGCTCACCGCCTTTCCACAACATATGTCTATTGAATTGATCCCTTCAGAGTGTCCAGAGCTCCTGAACTTATGTATGGGGGTCCTCGGAGAATGGATGCCGAAGAACGCTGCACAAGCAGTCCGATGCATCTTGACAGATTTGAGAGAAAGAAGAATATTCTTCAAGCGATATATTGAGAACCAAACTGAACAGTAAGCTTTCGCTGAAGAATACAAGGAAGATAAAGTATGAAAGAGGTCGCTGTTTGGCAGTCGTTTGCATAGCTCTGCCTTGCAGTGTATCTGGAATAATTGACCACAAGACCACTGCATATTGACTGCCCGAAATGTGTTCTTCCCCCATCATATTGTCATACCAACCTTTGCAAACCTAGATGTGCGTAAGCCATCGTATCTTGAATTCAGACTGGTAAGACGGGGTAATTTTGGTACACAGTCAACGTCCTGATTGAACGTCCGGTAGGGCTAGATGCAATGCATAGGCAAATGATTGGATGAGAACAATATACTTCAACTGGAAATGAAGAATCTTGGGCATGCTTGATTGCATCGAGGCGCATTTGCCCCTTCCGCAGAACAACATCAATGAGGTTGTCGATGTGTGGGTATTGTGCCGAGCTTCGGTGATGATAACCTTAAATGATGATGCGATTGATGTCCATACTATCATGTGATCATAACCTTAATCACATCCGACATGTGAGCCAACCTCATTGAGATAATGGGTGCCTAAGAATATCTAGTTTCAGCTTATCAAAGACCATTTTACAGTTTCATTAGTAGCTCTAAGCTACATGGGTTGCTTAGCCCGAAAGACGGTAGATTTTCAGCCCAGGCTCATAGCAGAAGAACATTACACGTTGTCATCGATATCGATGTTGTTCCCCATCAACCCTATCACTCCATTGTTTTGCACCTGTCAGGATATATTTCCAGGTCGCATGAGCGGTCTCTATGACAATGTACGCCATTTCCATGATCTCCGGAGAATAGTCTGCAGTTGCTTAGCGGGTGAGTATTACTCGTAACCATGCCTTACGAAGGTTAAGAATCACAGCATATTGATGTGCTTGGTACTTCCTACCATTTCTAGTGTACTGAAGTGAAGAAGCTATCTCGCAAAAGAAATAAGGGGAATTCGCCTTCTCAAGCACTAAGCAACATATTAGGATCATAAGCTCGGCTCATTCTTCTACAGAAGCTACATTGAAATGTACTAGAATCTGGGTAGAGTTTGAACCATTGAGCACTTTGGCTGCCATTGTATTTGGCTTTCCAGCATTCTCACAACAAGTTTTCTACCAGCAAAGTATACCTTATAACCTGGCAGTGCGACTGAGATTAGACTACTGTGAAATGGCGTTGACGACTTCCAGCTCTTGGTCTGCTACCACTACGGGATCCACAACACCAATGGATCGTTGGTATGCCGAGAAATCTTGGCAAGCTCCCTGGAACCAAATCGGTATCGTGGGTACCTCATCTTACGACACTGCAGCTGGGAGTTCAAACGGTTATATGGATCATCAACAAGCCGATGAAAACTGGAGTACCAGTGCAAATCACTCAACGAAGTAGATTGGAATAGGGGGCTCAGGCACGAGATATTGGGGTTTGTTTATGCATTCTCTTCAAGCAGGGATGGGAGTTTCAGTATCTCGACATGCCATCCTTTTGATATTCTCTCTCATATCATATCGCCCCTCCCAATCATAACTCATTTTAAATTCCAATTCAACCCGGACTTCTCAATCTTAACCTGTCAATATATACCATCCAAGGAACTATCTAATTTAGGAAACAGGTGGGTTGGCTGACTCATCAAGCGAGATCATGGATCTTTAAACTAGCACTGTACATCACGCATCGTCTTCCATAGAAACTCTATGAGATGAGATATGAGATATGAGATAAATGGTGCGAAACCCTCAGCACCTTCTTCAATGAGGGTGTTCGGTGTCAAGTTCTATTGGCAGAGCTCCGGAAGTAGGTTGCAAGACGTGGGAGTAAACGTGACATTTGCGTACCTGACTTTTGGGGTCTTGCAATTGGTTACTGAGTGTAGCTAGGGGTAGGAACTGTGTGACTGAGCTAGAATAGATAGGATAAAATAGAATATAAAGATATAACAAGAGTATGGTAATAGATATACTCCTTTATACTTATGATTCCCGCGGGCCAAGACTATCATTGGAACCACCATTGAAATTCGTTGTACGATTGAATTTTTGATGAATGCTTGGTCGGATGAAGAATCAGGACTCCGGAAGTACTCACTTCATCGCAAGCTTGTAGAAATAAAACATGTCTGGTTTAATTTAGCATTAATACTACATATAGGATTCATGCATGATACGCTGTCTTGTGAAGTTTCGAGTACTTACTCGACACATAGAGATAGAATTGGAGACAGATATCTTGCAGTATATAGGTATACCGGTAACTTCACAAGTTATATGGAAGAGAGAAGAGAGGACAGATGAAGAATCACAGATCGTTCACCCCTTTTCCAAATAGCCTTGCCCCGAAGTTTACCCATCACTCATAGGTATCATATAATTATTTTATCTCATTACCCCGCGATAACAGCACCCTAGAAAGTGTATCTCACCGCATTTACCTACCCATTGCTCTCAATCTCGATCTTCTCAGCACAATATCTACACACGGTTCACAAAAATCTTCAAGAAACCCGCCAGCATGGTGTATTCCGTGTTTTTCTCTAGAGTAGGGGTCTAGAATCTATCTAGAAGTGCGCATTTGCTCACTGGCTAGGTCGGTAGATCGGTTACCTAGAATAGAGTGATACATACATTATATATATCGTGAATTGAACTTTATCCGAGTAGGTTCGTAGGTAATTAGGTATGATAAAGTGATAGGTATTACTGTAGCTCAAAGGAATCAATATACTGTACTCGAGCAATTCAATCTCTAGAGTGAGTTGAATAATGAATCACCATGGCCAGTACCAAGATCATATCAGATAAATATCCACTTGAATCTACCTGCCTACTTATTAGTACATACTACTTGAGTAGTACATTTTCTCACGCAAACCCACATATCTCCTTTTCAAAAAGCACACTACAATCAATCATGTATTCGCCTCCCCCTCTCCTATCTTCCACCCTAGCTCCATCTCTACCTCTAGCGCCAACCTTCGCTCTCGCACCGAGTGGGTACGAGTACGTGCGTGCGTGCTGTATGAAACTAAACAACAACCGAGTTGTAACTTTATTTTGCTAGATACCTCCTTTACAGTATCTCTATTGTATCGTATAAATTATATTCTTCAGACGAATAGATAAATGGATACGTAAATAAGCATATTTGAGTATTAGGCTCAGATACCACGACACCCGATAGAGGAGACGAGGGGAATCCCCATCTTGTTAGTACCCAATCCAATCAATAGCCAAGAAGATAGACATTCCCATCAAATCCACTCACCCACTTTCACGCAAAGAATTAAGAAGTAAAATACCCATACTCTTTTCAACCTTCTATTTCTCTTCCTTCAATGTACTGTACAGTATGTTTCCTTATCCTTCTCCTTCTCAAATCTCAGGTAGCATTACCCCTCAAAGTCCCCTCATAAAGTAGCCAACCAACCAATGCTTAACAAAATGTATCCAACAAAATAAAAAAGAAATATCAAGCTCATATACCATACTAAATCCCAAACATCAATTATCAAACATCAAACATCAAAAAACTGAAAACCAGATCTGACCTCGAGGTTCGAGTCTACCTAGGTACCTACCTACTGGAGCATTTGCACGACAGCAAATCGCGCGTCGTGCATTTTACATGTGCATCTGCATAACCGTTCACCGTTCCTAGCCAAGAATACAAGAAACACTGCCACCACAATCGTAAGCTCAAGCACACAACCTTGAGGAACACAACATGGCATCGGAGGAAAAGGGAATGAATGAGAATAAGAATGAGAATGGGGTGAAATATACTCAAGTAGGTTAGATGGGATTGGAATATACTTAGGTGGGCATAGAGTATACCAAGGTAAGCTAAAGGAAAGAAGAGATCTAGGTATCTCGAGTCGAGATTTTCTTAATCGTGAATAATTATACCATGGTTCATGATTATCATCATTTACTTCTTCTAGAAGTCTTAAAGTTCTAAAATCCCATCGTAAGTTTGGATGGCGAGAAGATAAAAGGGTAGAAAAGTTTAATACCCCTGATCTCCATTTAAAACACATCAGTACTACTCCATAATAGAATAGCGTTGTACGAATACCGTATATAGTATGGAGTAGCTATGGCGGTATTATCAAAAGATGGAGACTTGTACTGTTGAGTAGTGAAGAACATCCCACTCATCAATCCAATCAATGAATAGAGTAAACTAATTCCAGCCAAACTGATACATCAGACTAAATGAATAGCCTCGATCCTTGAGTCAAGAAGCGAAGGGTAAAATGTAAAATGGTGGTTGAGAGGAATAAATGAGTGAGTGCATCGAAGTGATTTTTCTTCCTGGGTTAATGGGATTTGGAATGGGAGGTCGTGATTGGAATGGTTGGATGGATGAATGAATGGATGAATGAAAGGTTGTGATTGGAAGGGTTGTATGGATCCATGGTTGGATAAATGGATGCCTTGTACATGGAGAAGGACCCTGCATGTTGCACTAGAGACATCTTGGGTTAGTAGTCAAAGGGTTTTGGCTAAGAGGGATTTTGATGGGAATTTTTGGATTGGTCGGTTTGGGTCCAAGGGTGACGGTTTGAATGTTTGAGAAAGGCGGTAGGGGTATTCAAGGACTAGGGAGGTATGGTATGTGGAAGTTGTGATGAGGTTGTACAATATGTAGTAGTATATCATGGATTGACATGTGAATGAGTGATTGAGATTATGCTCGTACAGAATGGAAAAAGAGGTTGAAGACGCAGGTGGGTGAGATGGAGATGAATGAAGGATAATAGACATCGTATTGTAAGCTTTACGAACGAACGATTAACCTTGGAAGTGTCAGCAAGAATTAGCAATTCAGATCTAATGGATTTTATTCGGTGAAGAGAATGAACAGGAAATTAGGTAAGATATACCAATTCTTCAAAGCGAATATCGATGCAACCAACCGGGTATCAGTCTTTCAAAAGGGGTCATGACGGTTCAGTATAGAAAAGGATAGGAGGAGGGAATGAATTAGTGGAGAAGGAGGGGGATAGATAGATGGTTAGGATGGGATGATACTGACATGATACCGAAGATAAACTTTGGAAATGTTTCAATATGTGTTTCTCCTTATTCATATTTCTGTAAGGAAAGGGTTATACGGCATTCTTGAAGATGATGAAGAAGATGATGATGATGATGATAGATACGTGCAGGAGGTGATGATGGTGATGGTGATAATGGTGGTGATGGTGATGGTGATGGTGATGGTGATGGTGATGGTGATGGTGATGTTGATGTTGATGTTGATGTTGATGTTGATGTTGATGACGATGACGATGAATCATCTCTTATTAATTGATTCTCTTGATATCCATGGATAGATAGATATTATTGATAGAAATTCATCTTTATTGAATTCTCTTATCGGATCCAATCAAATCACCACAATCAAATTAATTCAAGAACCAACCGTTTAACAATCTACCCCTCAGGAAAAACAAAGAAATCTACTATTTACCCAAAGCAAGTTAGTAAACAAATTGCAAAAAAACTGTTGAGTAAAGTTGAATGTATCGTAAATCTAAAAATCCTTGAAGTGGAGAAAATTGAATAAATGGGAAGGAAGAAAGAAAGAAAGAACGAAAGAAAGAAAAAAAAAAAAAGAAAAAAAGAAAAAAAATGGAAAACAAAAAGAATAATGGGGAAAACCCCAAAAATGGGAATGTGATTTTTGAGCTAAACACTTTAAGGGTCTTTTTTCTCGAATTTCTCGAATTTCGCCAATTTCGCCAATTCCGATTTTAGAAATTCACCTCGAATCGCGTCAAACCCAAGGGTGAAGTTAAGAAATTACCTTTTACTCCGTACACGACAGACACATTTAACATTTCATTCTGTTTCCTTCATTCATTCTTCTTCATTCGTTCACATATAAAAGATTTAAATATTCCACAATTCTTCCTTGGAAATCTCTTCTCTTTTTCTCTTTTACTTTTAACTCTTACCTTGTGCCTTTTCTTCTTGTTGAGAGATTCTGGTTGGCGATTTTGATTCAATCTCTGAATCTCTTAATCTCTTAATCTCATTCATTAGAAATCCATCTCTTGCTTTCAAGGGGTGGTTGGCTTTCTTGATTTTATATCTTCATTGTATCCATTCATTGTATGGTCGTACCATTGAGTACTTGGATACTAGACTACTCACTACCCTCTACCCTCTACCCTCTACCCTCTACCTTCTACCTTCTACCTTCTACATCCAAAATCAAGCAAGAAGAATACAAATATAGAATTCGAATTGAAAAGAGCCTCCACCAAACATGTCACCTTCAACCAACTCTTCAGTGAGTAAATCACTCATTGGAGAAAAGAAACCTCAACATCTTGATATGCATGGAAATGTATTCGAATTGCCGAATTATACCATGAAAGAAATTTATGATGCCATTCCAGCTCATTGTTTCAAACCTTCAATCATTCGATCAATGGCATATGTTGTTAGAGATTACTTTTATGTCTCTGTCCTCATTTATCTCGCCCTCACCTACATTCCAATGATTCCAAACCAATACCTTCGCTTCGCAGCTTGGATAGCATATACTACAGTTCAAGGATTCGTTTTTACTGGTATCTGGATTTTGGCTCATGAATGTGGTCATGGTGCTTTCAGTAAGAATAAGAAATTGAATTGGACAATGGGATTAATCATGCACTCTTTCTTGCTTGTGCCATTTCACTCTTGGAGACTTTCCCATTCTCAACATCATAAAGCTACGGGAAATATGGAGAAGGATACAGCTTTCGTCCCACACACAAGAGAAGGTTGGGTCAAGAGAAATTTCGGGGAAAAGGCAAGTGCAAATATGATTGAATTCGCTGAATTGGCTGAAGATTCTCCAATGTACTCTCTCTATCATGCATTTGTTCATCAATTGTTTGGATGGCCTGGATATTTGATTGCCAATTTAACTGGTCAAGATTATGATGGTGCAAGGGGTTTGAGAATTTCTCACTTCTACTTTGGAGAGGATTCTGTTTTCTACAAGAAGCATGAGTTACCTTTAATCGCTCTGAGTGATGTTGGGGTCGCTGTGATGATTGCTGCTTTGATCTGGGCTGGTCAAGTCTTTGGAAGCTTTAACGTTATTGTTCTCTGGGGTATTCCATGGTTGTGGGTCAACAACTGGATTGGTAAGTTGCATCCATCCTTCCTAGACCTTACCTTGACTAACATATCTTTTTACAGTTGCTATTACCTTTCTTCAGCACACCGATGCTACAATGCCTCATTACAACAACAATACCTGGAATTTCGCTCGTGGTGCAACTGCAACGATTGACCGTGATCTTGGTTTCATTGATACCCATCTTTTCCATGATATTATTGGTACTCACGTCTGTCATCATTTGGTTTCTACCATTCCATTCTATCATGCCGGAGAAGCAAGTCAACATATCAAGAAGGTTATGGGACAACACTACAAGGCTGATGTCAAAACTCCATTCTGGACAGCTTTCTGGAGAAATCAACGTACATGCAAATTTGTTGAAGAATCCGAAGGCATGGAAGGAAGTGGTGTTTTCATGTATAGAAATCTATACAAGAGAGAAGGAGAAGTTCACGCCAAGGACCTTACAAATGGACAAGCAGATATTGCAAAGGAAAGTGGTAAATCAACTGCTTCAAAGGCTGCACCAGTTGGATCTATGGCTACGGCTATGTCTACCAGTAGAAACATCAATGCAGGCAGAAGATTAAGTCAAAGTGTTCAAGAAAGAGCAAAGGCTGGCTTACCACTTCTTGCTGAGGTGTTGGCTGAGTGATTGAACATCAATAGAGCATGGAATATTCGATGATGTGAAATCTGGTGTCATACCATATGATTTGGTGGATGGAGTTGAGGAGTTTTAGTTTGAGCTTTGGGAGATTTAGAGTCAAGTGGGAAATGAATGGAATGAAATGGGAAGGGAAGGGAAGGGATACCGGAATTGATTTAGACTTCATGACGAGAGGACGGGAAAGAAGGGAAATCAGATCAAACTTCTTTCTAGAGCTGGTTGATTGATTGATTGGATTAGCGCTGGTTGGCTGATGAAAAGATCTGAACTGGGTAGAGAGATGGATGAATGGATGAACTAGACATTGGAGTTTATTTCACTAGAGGAATAGATTAGAGAACTAGACGGAGTAGTTTAGATAAAAGCATTGAATGTATATATGTTTGAGTTTCATCCCAATCATTCTGCCTCCATGGTAATGGCCACTGGAGAACAAGTGGAGCGTCATTCATTTAATGTCAAGTATCACTGTCTTTTGAAGCTTCAACCTACTGTAGAGTGCGGAAAATGATTAATCCGTGACTGATTACATAACATTGGCGTGAAAATCGGTTTGACCTTTAACATCACTTTAGGATTTTATCTTTCACTTCATGATCACTTCAATCGTCATTATCATCATCATCATCATCATCATCATCATCATCATCATCATTATTATTATCAACGCGGATAGTTTATTTTGTTTATTTCTATATAAAATTAAGCTCTAACAAGCTCTAATCTCTCAATGTCTCCAGTGCCCATATTCCCCCATCCTACTCATCCTCTAACTCGTCAATTTCGATATCGATTTCCTCTTCGGTAGTTTCGAAAGCAGGTAATTGACATTCACCACCGGCAGGCTCTATCTCCTTATATGCCTTGGCATGAACTCTCAATTCCTTAAGTTTGAAAAGATGTTGCTGCTCGTGCATATTCTTGGCTTCTTGGGTCGTGTAGGAGGGATTCATGATTGACTGTCCGTGACATGACAGTCGAGAATCTTGAGCAAGAGTCTTTTTAATTCCCATGATCCAAGTAGAACTACCATCCCTCAACTCTACGTGTGATCTTGGAAGGAAATTGTTGCTCTCAACGTCAATAACATCACCGAGATCCAACAAATCTATCATCAAGTAGCAGAAATTTCTTGCTGTATAGCCTTGGGTGGTGACAGCGAGTTGTGAACGCCAATGATTAAGATTTCCAAACACAATCAAACAACTCTTCGCACTACTGATGGCGACGTTTATTCGGTTCCATTTGTATAAGAATGCAATGATAGCACCATTGTATTGATCTGTGGGTGTTAATTCAAGTAAGACAATTTCGTTTTCACCACCTTGTGTACTATCGATGGTTCTGAATCGAGGGTATCTCTTGATACCGGGGAATTCCTTCCTAAATCGCATGCAGATTTGTTCGAATCCAACCACCAGGTGGCATTGTATTGGATACTGCTGATATCTATATCCAGATGATGAAAGAGCAAATAGAATATCAGAAAAGATTGACAAAGTTGTTGGTAAATATGAACCAAAAGGAGGTGGAAGCAGAAGATATATCAAAGGACCTACACAATTCAAAATTATATCTGAGTGGATAGAAACTATGAGAAAAAGAACCGCACATGAAGATATTTATCAACGTATGGATGCACCATTAGCAAGAACAATATCTGAAGTTGGATTTGCTTCAAGTCTTGAAAGATTAGATCAACACAGAAAACATCAAAGTTCCAATTATATTATGAATCTACTTGAAGTTGTTTTTATTTCTGATGGTGGGATCTTCAAGAATCGTCTATTTGTTATCTTTAATTGTATTGAACCATGCCATGGATCATTTGGGGAAACTCTATGTTCAAGATATGCTCAAGCACATACATCGCATGGTGGAGGATTCTCTTATTTTGTTGTAGGCGTTAGTGTAGCTAATGCAAATAAACATGATGAGCCACTTTAGTTAAAAGGAAGTGAAGAATTAATGAAACCTGATTGTTTTGAAAGAAGTATGAAAGAAGAATTGGGAAGAATGAAAAAAAGACTTAATAGTATTAATAGACTCTTTTCAACGGCTGACGAACAAGATTTTATGTTGGAAAGAATGCTTCGAGTGAAGACAGGTTTGAGGGGGGCAGAAATAAGATATGATAACAGTCAAATTCAATTGAGGGCAGAAGAGAACTTTGTGATATGTTGGATCTATTGGTAGAACTCATGAGATTAGTCGATTCTGGATATTTAGAGTTAGAGGAATGAAAATGATTTTTATTCCATTGATTGATTGATATATGTTTCTTCATGGGGGCAAGCCCCCAAACCCCCTTGGCTCGCTGCGCTCGAATGTATTTATGTTCACATCTAAACCAATTAAGAAAATAGTCTGCCTCCACGGCAGTGGCCCTCGGAGGGCCAGCGGAGCGTCATCACTTAAATATAATATCATATCACAAGAAGGTCAATAACATATAACAAATCGTCTTTTCATTTGAATCATCTCATAAAATATCTTCTTAAAATAAGAAGTAAAAAAGTAACTAAAATAACTACTTAAGTAAAGTGAGTGAAAGAAGAGAAGAGAAAATGTTAATCTAAGCCTTCAAATTGTAGATGATAAACTTGATTAATCCTAGCCAATTTAATCCTATCTGATTTTATCATAACCAATTCATAATTAATGAATTAAGAATCATCAGAAAAGAATAACTAGTTTGTCTTGAAACAACTAATTATTCAAATAAGAAGAATTAAAACAATGAAACCAACAACTAAAGCGATTGATTCACCACCAACAATATTAACATCCGAATTTCCAGTGTAAATAGATGTAGGAATTGGTTGAAGAGTAGTTGATGAAATATGAATTGGTATGATTGTTCCGGTATTGGTCTGGGTACCACTGATTTTGATACCTAATAGACTTTCTGTACTGGTTGATTGATTGAGGAAGGCAGTATGAGATTGTGTTAGTAAGGTTTGATAATCGGAGTGAGGGGTAGAGGTAGAGGTAGAGATGAAGGTATATGCAGAGTTGAAGGGAGAGGTGGATTCGGAGGTAGAGGCGGATACGGGGTTGGCGATGGATTCGGAGTTGGAGGTAGAAGCGGAGGTAGAGACTAAGCTAGAAGCTAAAGCAGAGACTGAAGGAGATGTAGTATCAGTACAAGAAGTATAAATTGACGGTTCCATTGATACTTCATAAGAATTATAAGACATTCCATCACTTGGAATAATAACACCAATAAAACCTGGAATACTATGAGTTGTCCACGATGGAATTGGCGTTGGAGAATAATACGTTGTTGCTTGAGGTGATGAAATAATCGATTCTTTAGAAGAATTAATTGATACTGGATCGGCAGTATCTGCAGCAGTACCAGTAAGTGTTCCACCAGTAATAATAAATGGTGTTGCAGTAACTGTAATAGTTACTTGTTCTGGACAAGTACAAGATTCAGATTTAATATCATTTGTAATGACATTATTAGAATTTGAGAATGATAGATTCAACATTAAAGATGCAGTAACTGTACTGGGTGGACCTGTTTCTGTAATAGTCCATGTACTTGAACCAGAAGTGAAGGTCTCTGTAATGACATCAGATACTTCAGTTACTGGAAATTTACCAAGAATTGGTTGAGGAGTAATATCATTAGAAGATCGAGTTATTGTTCTAGTGATAGTTCCGGTATGAGTTGTTGTTGTTGAAGTAGTAGTAGTTGTACTTGTAGTTGAAGTTTCAATAATTGAAGTTTTGATAGCGATTGAAGAATTTGATGGTGTAGTTGAAGAATCACTAGAAACAATTGCTTGTGGTGTTCCAACAATGATAGAACTTGATGAATTTCTGTAAGGCGGTGTAGTAATGGCAGGTAGTGTACCAGAGTTACTTCGTGATGTTCTTAAAATAATAGGAATTGCAGAACGTGATGAATTGCTATAAGGTGGTGTAGGTAGTGTCGCAGAATAATTTTGTGGTGTTTCAACAATAATAGAAACTGTAGAGCTTGATATGTTGTAGGTTAGAGTAATGGCAGTATTGCTGTGTGTTGGAGTAATGGTAGGTAGGTTTGCAGAATTACTTTGTGTTCCAACGATGATTGAGGGATAGCCTGATACCGATGATATTATAACATGAGTACTGATTGGAAAGTTCGCAGATGAACTCAAGGATTGAACTAGAGAGGCAGTACTATTGATAAACGGTGCATTGCCCGTATTAACTGTTGGAAGGCTATTGGTGATTGGTACTTGACTACCAATGTTTTCTGATGATTGACTTGTTGATTGAGCTGATGAGTATTGGACTGCAGAAGACTGGACTGCAGGAGATTGGACTGCAGTAGATTGGATTCCAGTAGATTGAAGTGTTATTAGTTGAATTGTTAATGATTGAGAAGTTAGTGTTTGAATATTTGATACCTGAGCATCTGAAGATTGAATGGTTGATGTCTGAGTAGTTGATGATGGAAGAGTTGATGATGGAAGAGTCGATGATTGAACACCAGAAGTCAATGAATCAACACTAGCAGTCAATGATTGAGTAATATTCGAAGTAGCTGGTGGAATTCTAAAAAAAAATTAGATTATAAACAAATTAATAGAATAAACACATACATATGAGTTGTAGTCATATCATCAGGAGAAATAAGAGCAACTCTATAACAATTGTTAGATCAATTCATAAGAAAAGACATGAATTTAACTTACTTTGAACTATTAACAGTCAAAAAACTTGTAATTTCAGATGTATTAACATCTTCTGTTGGAATCAAGGCAACAGTAGAAATTCTAGTAATAGTTGAATCAATACTACTATAAACATCTGAATGGCCAGGACTGATTGGTGTAAATGTATCAACAATTGTAGAAGTAATGGTAGAAGATTCCAAAGGAGTAATAGTAGAAGAAACCGAAGTAATTGCAGTAGAAACCAAAGAAGTATCGTAGAATGAAATAGTTGATTCAGTTGCGACAATTATATTATTGACAGTGACTAGAGAAGTTCCTGGTAAAGAAAGACCTCCATCAGAAATGGATCTAACTTCAATATGAATTGGATTAATGACTATATTAGAAGGATAAAAGTTAGTTATTGATTTGTAGAATTGGGAATCAAATAATATCACATACCAGCAGTCCATGAATCTTCTTCAGTCGCAGAAGCAACCAGTGCTACAACGAAAAGTAGAATACTCAATAAGAGATTCATTTTGAATTTAAAGAGAATTTTTATTCCTTATTGAAAAAAAAAGGTACGAAGTTGATAGTTTTTGAGAAAGAGTTTTTGATATAGATCAGATAGATCTTGTTGTGTGGTGTTTTGATGGTTGTGTTGAATTTTTGGAGAAGGAGAAGGAGAAGAGAATTGAAAGGAAAGGAAAGGAAAGGAAGATGAGGAATGAGAAACACGAGAAGATAGGAAGATGAGAAGATGAAGAGGTGAAAAATATGGGAAGATTGGAAGATGGAAATATGAGAAGGTGGAAATATGAGAAAATGACTAGAATGAAGAAAGATGTAGAGAGGTAGAAGAAAATGTTTTCAGAATAAAATCAAATTCAAAAACGAGTGTGATATTTCAAATTGATCAACAATTTGATACTATTTTCTTTGTTTCTTGTTGTGTTGTTGTATTGTTGTTGAATGGAAAGATGAGAGGTTGTAAATAAAGTCATTGAAGAGTTGAGGTGACTTTATTGAAAGAGAGGTGAAGTTAAAAGGGGTGACGTCGGCTTAGAGTTGAGACCGAAAGATTACTGAATCAATTCATAATAATAATAATAATAA
>PDUE01000308.1:668-24103 GCA_002909645.1 Monilinia polystroma
TATAATTTTTATTAATATAATTTAGTTTTTTATATACTAAATTTAGGTTAATTTTATTTAATATTGGATCTTGTTTTAATTCATTTAATTTATAATTATTAAGGAGATTTATCTTAAAGTTAAGATAATAGGCATTTAATTTCTATATTATTATAGTTTTTATATTATATACTTTATGAACTATATTGATTTTATTATTAAATAGAATAGTATAATTACTTTATCTTTTATTAATTATTTTATAAATACTAATAAGATTGATAAATATAATAGATATATAATATTTCCTTTCTAAAGTTATTTTTAACTTTTTATTAATCAAAATAAAAATATCTTTTCTTTCTTCAATATTAGTTTTATTATTATTAACTATAAAAATAATAAAATTTTTGATTGATTTATAATTTATAAACTATTCCTTATTAAAACTATAATATTCTATAACACCTGAATTTAGTATAAAATCTTGTTTCAAACTACCAATATAATTTACTAATCCTTAGGGTTAAAATGTAATCATTAATTAATTATTTAATATAAGCTTATTTAAGCTTTTATTTGAATTTTTACTCAAATTCTTAATTAAATCGTTTTTGTAATTTAATTTAGATTTTAATTCCGAATACTTTTGGAATTATTGATTTTCGAAATATCCTTTCTTTTTATAATATTTGCAATTAATGATTTTATTATTTTTGCTTTTATAATTAACTTTATTAATATTAAGGCCTATATTAGAATCTATTTTAACTTTTTTTTATATAAGCTTAAAAAGCAATTTATTTAAATCAATATTATAAAGATTTTTGGATATATTTTTAAATTTCTTGGAAACAAAAAATTTGAATAAATTGGATAAACCTTTAAAAATGATTTAAATTATAATGACTTTAAGGATATTCAATTTTCTTAATTTTAAATGATTATATAATAATTGAATAATATTGATATAATCATCAATTCCTTTAAAATTAATGTAATTAGATTTCTACAATTTAATTAAATATTTCCCTATTGTTGAAATACAAAATTTATTAAATACATAATTTATAGCTTTGTATAATCCATTAACTATAATTTAACTATTAAACTTTTCAATTAATTCTTTATTAATTATAAAATTTATAACTTTTAAAGCTTTATTTTTATTTTTTTAATATTTCAATAATTTATCATTATATTTAATAATATATTTAAAAAAAATAGATTTGTTTTCATTATTAATATATAAGAACTTATTTGAAAATAATTCTAATTCATTAATATATGGTATAAAATCATTAATTTGAAAATATGATTTAACTTTATTAATTTATTTAATATAATTAGATTTTCCTCTTAAAAAATCTGATTTAAATATACTATATGCTCTCTTAGTCTTTAAATAGACTACTTGGATCTTATTTTAACGGATTGAAATATAATATATATAATCTTTCTTTAAAATTGGAATAAATTCTGAAAAATGAATTAATTTAATATTGATTACGAAGTTCGACAAAAAATTAAATTAATAAATATAGACCAACCATTTTTTGATTTAAAGCTTTATTCTATTATATAAATTAAAAGCTGATTAAGTTAGGATATCTTAATATGAAGAAATTGATATATTATCCGCTATAGATAATTTATAGTATAAATATATCGTTTAGGGATCTAGTTTTATATACTTAATTAGGTTTAGTTCCAGGGATGTAGATTATAAGGTTTATATGAAATAATAAATCGATTTGGAATCAACGAAATTAAGGATATTTGACAATTAAATAAAATCGAGTTATATCCTTTTATCCAATTAATGTAACTAGCCGGGTTTATAATCTATAGAAGAATATAGAATTTATATTATAATATAGATTAGAAATATATATAATAATATAATATTTGGAAGATATAGTTATGAAATTGGTAGAAATGATTAAATAACGAAATAGAAGAAATAATAAATTTGCTGAATTATATATTTATTCTATTTGCTTTGTTTAATTTATTTAAGGTTTTCTTTAAAGAATATCCTTCTATTTATACATTTTGAAAACATTCTACTCATTTATAAAATCAGTTTAAACCGAATTTTACCGAAACTTTAATATATGTTAAAAGAATCTAATTAAATACAATTGAAATAATGCTTTAGATATTTCTACATTGTATGAGATTATATTATCCGTTACGCATGTTCCACATTGTATATCCTGTATACGGTTCCACATTTATTCCGCATAACGTTTATTGTTACATGGATTAGTATATCCATTGTAATTTAATAACTAAGTTACTATTTACAGTATTCCTTTAATAGTATTATTTCATTTTTGTATTATTATTTATTTGTAATGTTGTAAATAAGATTCTATACTATAGATTTTATTTCCTTAATTATAAATCGTTTGATAAGTTTTAGGTTTATTATATCATTTTTTATACTTTTATTTGTTAGCTTATCCATTGCTTCGTTACCAGCTATATTCTAATATCCAGAAAACCATTTTATATTAACTATATACTAATCAATAAATTAATAACTTTCAAAGAACATTTATTAAAAGGTATTTAAAGTATTAATACATTTACATTATATTATAAAAATATTATTAATATATAACTATTAATATATATCCACATTAATTAATAATATTAACACTTTTTAAAAAATTTTTAAAATATTTATCGTTTTTATATTAAAAATATGCAAAAGTATATTAATTGTACCCTTTCCAATAATTACAAATATTTGTTTTTAATAAATTGTATAACCGTATTTTATATATTTATTAATATTGTTATACAATTCGGATTTATTAAAAAAATGATAACTGTATTAGAAAGCACAGTATTTTACTAATTAGTAAAGTTAATTGTTATTATTTTTTTGTTTATTCCTTTTATAAAATCTATCCTATATTCGAGAATGTAATATAAAAAAATTAAAATCGGATATAACGCTTTCGATAATAGCCGATTTGCTATTTGCAGTTTTATATTATTTTATATATAATAGTTTAATGTAATTAAATATATAGTTAGCGGATAATATATATTTAGTTTTTAAAACCGCAAAGTTATTTTAATATGAATATATTCAAAAGTTATTTTATAAAAAGAAAGATTTGTATTCTATAGATTAGTTATAATGAATATAATTTTTCAAATTAATAATATTCCTTTTATTACAAGGTTGATTATTTTGTTCGTTTTCGTTATACAGGATTCTATATAAATGTTTATTATAATGCTTTTCAAATAGTTTTTTTTTGCATTTAATTATATTTGTTTTGAATATTATACCTTCGTTTTAAAAAGTAGTAAAGAAAGTATATATATAATTGTAGTTTTATATAAAAAGGTTATAAAAAGGCTATTTACAATATTAATAAAATGTTTAATATATAATATTATTTTTTATGCTTTTTTCATTTATTCAACAATATGCTTTTTAAATATAAGTTTATAGTTGAATTATACTCTCAGTTATTGTAACGTTAGTTGATTTGTATCGCCTAACCTACTTATCGTAAATTGTATAATTAGTGTAAATGAAATAATAGTCTTTAGAACGTATATATAACATTTGCAAGTAAAGTATATCATTTCCAGTTTTTCACATACAAAAACGATTTTATTTGCTAATTTCTATATTTCAATTTATCGAACGTTTTATATAATTGCTATAATATTTTTTTATAATATATTATCAATTTTGTATAGTACAATATTGTCTGTATATTCAAAATGAAAGGTTTAGTTTTGATTTAAAAGTTTCGCTAAATAAAATATATATAATACCAAAAACAAAAGCAATTTTTAAAAGATACTGTATTATGCCTGCAATTTATTTATATAGATATTTTCGAATCGAATAGTTACTTTATGTTTTTATAAAAACGATTTTATTATTTTTAGTCATGATATAGGTTAGTTTTGGTTTTGTATTTTTTTAAGTAATTATTAAAATAATAATATATCAAATGCTCTTTATATATTTATTGTAATTAATGTAATCTTTTGTTTTTTAGCAAAAATGCATTTTATATTATATACAAATGCTATAATTAAATTCATTATTAATCATTTCGGTAATGTTTTATAATGTTAAAAGTTTAGTATACCATACGTTAGCAATGTTTATATTATCTATCTTACAATAGTTTATTTTAGACTTTTATTAATATAAAATAATAAAGCTATTAAACGTTAAAAACGGATAAAGCTTTTATTTTTTTTATCGATTTTAGATAGTATTACTATTTTAATTAATTACTATACTTTAGGGAAATAGCTTTTTTTAATATAACGTTTGAATAAATTGTGGATGTAGCTTTTAATATTGTTTTAATAAACTTTCAAAAGCTGAATAGTAATCTTATCAGTTTTTAATAAAATATTTAAAACTTTAATAATATTTCGTTTTACCTTTTTTAAAGATATATTAATATTCTAAAAGAAAATTGAAATATAATTCTTTATTATTGGGTTTACTTTTAGATTATTTGTATTATTGTATTTATATAGTATTTTATTTAATGAAGTTTCTGTTTTTTTCTTTATGTTTTTGATTGATTGGCTATTTACTATTAATAATAGGGATTTGAAGGAAAAAGTTGTTTTATATTAGTTTATTATTTTGTAAAGATTCGAATTATTTATTATATTATCTATAATCCTTTTTCAATAATCCCTTTTTGTTTTATATATTATACTAAACATTCTTCTTTTATCTTTTAAAATTTTGTTAATGTATTTATATAAATTATATATAAATATGTATTTTTTCGTTTATTAGAATACCGATTATATCTAATTGTTTACTGGTTGCTTTATAGTTTGTATTATTTATTAAAATAAGTTTATAAGTTGTTTTATAATTATTTTAAATTTAATATTTAAAGCATCGTATTTTACTTTCGAAAATCAATATATTCCGTTTTTTATTAAATTAACAAAAATATATAAATCGTCTATTATAACTTTGTATCCAATATGTTTATTAATCGGTATTCTGCACCCTAAAACGGTAATGATTTGTATAGTAATAGTAGTAGTAGTATTCATTTTCATCCAGCGGAGGAGGGCTGTAGGCCTAGGGCCGCAGGCCCAGCTTCTGACCTCCCTAAGGGTATAAGGATATACTAAGTTAAGGAATTATATTAAAAATAGCCTAAAAAAGTATTTCTAATTTATAAAAAGCTTTTTAAAAAGTTTATTTTATTATATTTTTTTTATTCTGTTTAAAATAAAAGCAATTAAATTTATAGCTTTAAAATAAACAAATTATAAGTATATAGCTTAAATATATTTAACAAATTTCTAATATACTTGCATTATTAAAGTATTTTATTAACTATAAATTAATAAAATTTATTAAAAACAAATTTAATTGTAGTCTATACTACTAATATTGTATAGACAAAAACGTATAAAAAGGAAAAGAGGGGGGAAGGGGAGGAAAAAAATTATAATTTCTATATTCATTATTAAAATTCATTAAGAATTAAATATAACAGTTAATAATATCCAGAAATTTAACAAAATCTGTAGAATTAAATAGAAAATGAATTAAATAATATAATCCTTTCAGATTTAATATTAAAAAAATTAATAGATATAAAAATTAATTCTTAAAATAATAATATGATCTAGAATAATATACCAAATATATAAAAGTTTTAGTAATTCTATAAAAATAGTTTATATAAATATCTATATATCTGAACTTATTATAATACTAAACAAAATCTTTATAAACGGAGCAAATTGCAAAAAGTCTATATAATTGATTTTTAGGGAGATCCAGTTCCGGAAAGAGCCTAATTCAATAAACCAAATCCTATTTCAAATAATACACGGATAGTTTCATTTTTCGTTTATATTATTAAAATTATTAAATCCCAATATATATATTCTGAAAGATAAAGCTAATTCTGTTAATAATAATAAAAAACGTAGGGCTGGGGTTATAAACTAATATATACGTATTAATATTTGTAAATTTATTGGCTGCTTTATTGCCCTTAATACCCGTATATTCCAATAACTATTTAATACGGATGTTATATATCTATATTATATTCTAATAAACAATAAATATTTACTACAAAAATATTAAAGCGTTTTCTTTAAGGCATTATATTACTAAAATATTGTTTATATATATTCAAAAATGTTATAATTAGATTTTATAGGGTATTCTAAGAATATATTAAAAGCTTTTTCAAGCGTTTATTGTTTCTATATTAAAAATATATAATATAAAATTAATTAAATCTAAATCTAATTTAATTTACTTTTTATTTTAATAGATAATATATTTGTAATCTATATATTTTTTTTTTGTAATATTATTTAAAACTATCCAAAAAGATAATAATATTATTAAAGGGAAAATTATTCTATTATACTTTAAAAGCGATTAAAGCTATTTTCTTATTTATTCTATCTATAGAATCTACACAATAGCTGTATATATAATACAGAGGCTAAAGTATAAGTTAGAGGATTTATGAGAATAAACCCCCTAATCTTTAAATCTTAATCTTAATTATCTATTTTAAATTTGCATCTCAACTACAGATAATAACGGATAAAATAATTCTATATATTAAAGAATAAACTGTATTAATAATCTAAATGTAGAATATAAAGTAAAATCTAATTTTTTTCAATATTGCCTTCGTTAATAGAATATTAGTATTTCTATATAATATAATTATAAAAATAATTCTTTATACCAGAAGAACATTTTTAATAATAAGGAATAAAATCTTATTAAATATATTAATATACTATTCTATTTTAATATTAACTATAGTATTATGGCTAAATTGGAGAAGTCTGGAAGGTTTTATATAGTTTATATATCATACTTTTATTTTGTATATTAATAAAAAAATAACACAAATGATTATAATCTTTCTCAAAATAGATACTAAAGAATTATCTATTATTTTAATCAAATCTCTAATATATTACACTATTTATTAAACAATTTCAGCTTTTTTAATAATATATTTTTTAAAAATAAACTATTAATTAAATTATACTTTAAATTATCTAAAAGTTGGTTAATTTCTTTTTTTAAATACAATAATAATTAATGGGATAATAAAATTCAGGGAAACTTTACAGTTTAGGGCATACAAATCATTCTTTCTGATCAAATAAATTAATTCTAATTTCTTTAGGGCAAAAGCAATTTTATTTTATATACTTTATTATATAATACTTCTAATTTTGATAATTAGAAATATAATATTAACATCCAACAATACTAAAACCTTATATAAATATATATTATAAGTATACTCAAACTTTAGATTAGGATCCTATAATAGAAACTTTATTAAATATAATATATAAAAATAAATAAAAAAAGGGATTTTTATAATATATTGCAAACTATATTATAATTTAACGTAATAAAATTTTTTAGGCGAATCTTAATTTATTTGTTGATAAAAAAAGAATCTATAAATTTAAAAAAGGTTAATAGCTATTTTTAGATTTTCATTTAATCTAGTAATTAATGTTTTAATAATATATTAAATATTTCTTAGATATCTATTATAATTATAATAATTTTAAGTTCTTTTAAAAAGGCAAATTCAGTATTGTATATAAAATAGATTATTAGATTTATAATAAAGTATTTAGGAAGGGCTTCTTTATATTGAAAGCTTAGAATACTGTATATTAAAGCAATCCAGACAATTTAGTAAATAATGATTTTTTTAAAGCCCTTAAAGATATATAAAATAAATGTAATAAGTTTTTATAAACAAATTAATATCCTGTTTTTATTTTTTATTTTAAATAATATAATTATTTTTACTAATTTCCAAATATAAAAAAAAAAGTTAAAACTTAAGCATTTATTGTACAGTTTTTATAGAATATATTTAATTAAACCCTAACTTGCTTTAAGCAATTTAACCGTAATATAATCCGTTTTTAATAAAATGTTAAAAACATTTATAATATTCTTTTCCATTTTTTTTATTAATATAATATTTAATTAGAATAATATACCAATATTATACTAAGATTTAAGGGAGTTTTGTGCTAGATTATTATTAATATTAAATCTATTCAAAATCTTTAATTATAGGGTTTTAGCTTTTTTTATAATATTTTTAATTGTATTTTTATTAATTATTAGGAAAAGAACTTTAAAATTAGATTTAAGTTTATATTAATTAATAATCTTATAAAAATCTTTATTGTTTTTTATTTTATTTATAATACTTTTTTAATATATTTTTTTAGTTTTTTATATTATATTATAGAATTTTTTAGTTTTAGAAAATATAATTGTTATATATAACTTTCAAACCGCTATATACTCGCAATATACGTTTTAGTATTTCTAAATCTATTAGAATATGGTTTAGCTGTTTTCTTTATTTAATTTACCTGCTATATGTATAATAAAGTTTAATATTAATATAAATAACTAAATAAAATACTTAATGCTTTTAGTGTTATTTAGGTATTTAATATTCAGAAAGCTTGTAACCTTTAAGTACATTAAATCTGCGAACCTTCTAAACTATAATTTCAGGATTTTGTAATAATATTACTTTAAAATTTGGATTCCTTTATTAAAAAGAAATATAACAAAAGTTTTATAATCAAAATTAATATATATATTTTTATAAACAATTATATTAATAAAAAAAATATTTAAGAAAGTAAAGTTTAGGATATATCCTGTATTATAAATAGGCTTATTAAAGAATTTGATAAAATCTATATTATTTTCCAATAACCATTTGGCTAAATTAACCCCTTTATAAATAAATTAAACGTTTGATTTAAATATATTATATTAAATATTGAAATTCTTTTTAATAAAATAGTTAAAGAGTAATATAAAATAAATAATATAATTCAGTATTTTAGGAATGATAGATTATCTATATATATTTAAAATAGCTATATTGTTTATATTAATTTAAAACAGATCCTTATTGTGTATAAAACGCTTTTGCTATATTTAAAGATCTGTTTTTTTATATATATATATTATTATTTAGAGGCAGGCGGTTTTCTTATTCTTTAATATATTAAAAATCCAAAAGTCCATTAATGCATAATAGTCATACCCCAGATAATTCTGTATTTGTAAGTTAATACTTATTCAAAATTCCTAAATATAGATAATATTTAATTTCTATATATATAATATTACAAAAAATATAATATATACAAAAATACTTTTGTTTATATTAATCTAATTAACTTATATCTTTTATAATTGAATTCTGTTATTATAATTATTATTAGAATATTAGTTATGATATTTTAATATACCAAAAATATTAGGATGGTAAGCTTATTATCGTTTTCTGCCATAAATTCATTTGAATCGTTGGCAGGGTTAAAATTAGATATCAGAAAACTTAGCATTTAATTTTCATTTTTAGGATTAAAAATATGGAAAAAAAAAATAATGACATTTTTAATATGGGGAGTGTACTTAGGTTCTATCGTCTGCTTTTCTGCGTTTTTGTATATTGTTATAGCGGCTCTGCACTTACATTTAGGTAATATAATAGCAAATACCTTTATATTAATAATTGAAGTTGGAGTAATAGATAGAAATATATTAATTATCTTAAAAGCCAATTTGCCGTATTTTTAAACAATATCCAGTTTTTTATAAATAAATTTAATATACTTATTATTAATATGTTTAAATATAGTAGAATAATAGGTGTAATTTATATTAAACGGTTTATAATAGTTTATATATTATGAAAAGTTTATATAATTAAATTTAAAAGAGCTAAAATACTGGTTTAATCTAATATTACAATAAATGCAATATGTGTAACAAATATATTATGTTAGATTATAAAAGCTTTAATATCCTAGATTATATTAAGCAATAACGGTCTTTTTTTAATGATTTTGGCTATATTACTGTTGTTAAAAAACTTGAAGGGTTTTACTAGTTTTAGGAATAAAATAATCTAGATGATTTTATTAGTATCAGAATTGGTTTCATATCTAAACAATTAATAATTTATTAAATGCTGATATATTTAAATCAATACTTTTTTAAAGATTAGATTAATATTAATAAATATTATACCTTTAATAAAATTATAACAACTTATAGGTACGTTTATGACTATATAATTAAACCAAATCATTAATATCTTTAAGAAATAAATATTAAAAATGCATTTTGTAACCTCTACATTTTTCTGGATAAAAAGAATATTATAAATAATAATATTAATAAGATTAATTATTTATTTTATAGTTATTATAATAATAAATAAAATCAATGTTAGAATAAGGCTATTAATCTATTTGATTAAGTTTTAGCATAGAATGAAAGGTTTAAGATAATTAAAAAACGCTTAAGGGTTATATTTAATTAGAATTCTCCTATCCATATTATTATTAAAAATAATTTTAATAGATTTTAAAGATTTTATAATAGGTGTATATATATTTAAGCTAAGCGTTTAATTGGTAGCGTTTAGCTTATTCGTTATTATATTCCAAAAATTTTTAAGGTTTAAAAAGCTATTAGTAGTAGTAGTAGTAGTATTCATTTTCATCTAGCGGAGGAGGGCCGTAGGCCTAGGGCCGCAGACCCAGCTTCTGACCTCCTTAGGGGTATAAGGATATGCTAAGCTAAAGAATTATACTAAAAATGGTTTAAAAAAGCATTTCTAATTTATAAAAAGCTTTTTAAAAAACTTATTCTATTATATTCCTTTTATTTTGTTTAGGATAGAAATAATCAAATTTATAGTTTTAAAATAAATAAATTATAAATATATAGTTTAAATATGTTTAATAAATTTCTAATATATTTAAATTATTAAAGCGTTTTATTAATTATAAATTAATAAAGCTTATTAGAAATAAATTCGATTATAGTTTATACTACTAATATTGTATAAACAAAAATAAATAAAAAGGGAGGGGGGGGAGGAAGAAAAAAGGTTATAATTTCTATATTTATTATTGGGGTTTATTAAAGATTAAATATAATAATTAATAATATCCAAGAATTTAACAAAATCTGTAAGATTAAACAAAAAATGAATTAAATAGTATAATCTTTCCAAATTTAATATTAAAAAAATTAATAAATATAAAGATTAATCCTTAAAATAATAATACAATTTAGAATAATATACTAAATATATAAAAGCTTTAACAATCTTATAAAAATAGTTTATATAAGTATTTATATACTTAAACTTATTATAATACTAGATAAATTCTTTATAAATAAAACAAATTGCAAGGAGTTTATATAATTAATTTCTAAAGAAATCCAGTTCCGGGGGAAATCTGATCCGATAAACTAAATTCTATTTTAAATAATACACAAATAGTTTCACTTTTCGCTTATATTATTAGAATTATTAAACCCTAGTATATATATCCCGAAAGATAAAACCAATTCTATTAATAATAGAAAAGAATACGGAATTAAAATTATAAACTGATATATACATATTAGTGTTTACAAATTTATTAATTGCTTTATTACTCTTAATACCCATATATTCCAATAATTATTTAATGTAAATATTATATATTTATATTACATTTTAGTAAATAATAAATGTTTATTGTAAAAACATTGAAATGTTTTCTTTAAGGTATTATATTATTAAAATGTTATTTATACATATTCAAAAATATTATAATTAAATTTTATAGGGTATTCTAAGGGTATACTAAAAACTTTTCTAAACATTTATTGCTTTTATATTAAAAATATATAATATAGAATTAATTAAGTTTAAATTTGATTTAATTTATTTTCTGTTTTAATAAATAGTATATTTATAATTTATATACTTTTCTCTTTTATAATATTATTCAAAATTGTTTAAAAAAATAATAATATCGCTGGGGGGGAGATTATCCTATTATGTCTTAAAGGCAACCAAAGCCGTTTTCTTATTTATTCTGTTTATAGGATTTATGCGGCAACTGTACATGTAATATGGAAACCGGAATATAGGCCAGAAGATCTATGAAAATAAACCCCCCAATTTCTGAATCTTAATCTTAACTATTTGTTTTAAATCTACACCTTAACCATAAATAATAACAAATGGGATGATTTTATACATTAAGGGGTGGATTTTATTAATAATTTAAATATAGAATATAAAGCGGAATTTAGCTTTTTCCAACATTACTTTTACTAATAGAATACTGATATTCCTGTATAATATAATTATAGGGATAATTCTTTATATCAAAAGAATACTTTTAATAATAAAGAAAAGAATTTTATTAAATATATTAATGTACTATTCTATTCTAGCATTAATTATAGTATTACAATCAGAATGAAGAAACTTTGGGGGCTTTGTATAGCCTATATATTATACTTTTATTCCATATATTAATAAAAGGGTGATATAAATAATTATAATCTTTTTTAAAACAAATACTAAAGGATTATTTATTGTTTTGATTAAATTTATAATATATTATACTATTTATTAAATAATTCTAACTTTTTTCCGTAATATATCTTTTAAAGATAAACTATTAGTTAAACTATACTTCAAGTTATTTGTAAGCTAGCTAATCTTTTTTTTTGAGTATAGTAGTAATTAATGAAATAATAAAATTCGGGGAAACTTTATAGTTTGGGGTATATAAGCTATTCTTTTTGATTAGATAAATCAATTTCAATTTTTTTAGGGCAAAAGCAATCTTGTTCTAAACGTTTTATTGTATAATATTTTTAATTTTAGTAATTAAAGATATAACATTGATATTTAATAATATTAAAGTTTTATATAAACATATATTATTAATATACCTGAACCTTAAGTTAAGGTTCTATAATAGAAGCTCTACTAGATATAGTATATAGAAAACAAGCGAAAAAAGGGATTTTTATAATGTATTATAAACTATATTATAGTTTGATATAATAAAATCCTTAAAGTAGACTCTAATTTATTTATTAATAAAAAAAGAATCTATAAGTTTGAAAAAGGCTAATAATTATTTTTAAATTTTTATTTAGTTTAATAATTAATGTTTTCATAATATATCAAATATTTCTTGGATATCCATTATAATTATAATAACTTTAAATTCTTTCAAAAAAGCAAGTTTAATATTATATATAAAATAGGCTATTAAATTTATAATAAAACGTTTAGGAAAAGCCTCTTTGTACTAAAGGTTCAGAATATTATATGTTAGGGCAGTCCAGGCAATTTAACCGGTAATAATTCTTTTAATGCTTTTGGAAATGTATAAAATAAATATAATCAATTTTTTTAAACGAATTAATATCCTATCCTTTTTTTTTATCTTGAATAATATAATTATTTCCACCAGTTTTTAAATATAAAAAAAAAGCTAAAGCTTAAGCATTTGCTGTATAGCCCTTATAAAATATATTTAATTAAACCCCAATTTGTTTTAAATAATTTGATTATAATATAATCTGTTTTTAGTAAAATATTAAAAATGCTTATAATATTTTTTTCTACCTTTTCCATTAATATAGTATTTAATTAAGGTAATATATCAGCATTATTTTAGGGTTTAAAAAAGTTCTGCGCTAAATTATTATTAATATTAAATCTGTCCAGAATCTTTGATTATAAAATCTCAGCCTTTTTTATAATATTTTTAATTATGTTTTTATTAATTATTAGAAAAAGAGTTTTAAAATTAGATTTAAATTTATATTAATTAATAATCTTATAAAAATCTTTATTATTTTTTACCTTATTTATAATACTTTTTTAATATATCTTTTTGGCTTTTTACACTATATTATAGAACTCCTTAATTTCAAAAAGTATAATTATTTTATATAACTTTCAAATTATTATATATTCGCAATATACATTTTAATATTCTTAAATCCATTAGGGCATAATTTAGCCATCTCCCCTATCTGGCTTACCTGCTATGTATATAACAAAGTTTAATATTAATATAAATAATTGAATAAAGTGCTTAATGCTTTTGATAATACTTAGATATCTAATATCCAAAAGGTCTGCAACCCCTAAATATATTAGATCTGCAAATCTTTCAAACTGTGATTCTGGAATTCTATAATAATATTATTTTAGAATTTGGATCTTTTTATTAAGGAAAAATGTAACAAAAGTCTTATAATTAAAACTAATATATATATCCTTATGAATAATAATATTAGTAAAAAGGATATTTAAGAAAGTAAAATCCAGAATATATCCCATATTGTAAATAGGTTTATTAAAGGTTTTAATAAAGTCTATATTACTTTTTAACAATTATCTGACCAAATCAGCCTCTTTGTGAATAAATTGGATACCTAGTTTAAATATATTATATTAAATATTAAAATCCCCTCCAACGAAACAGTTAGGGGGTAATATAAAATGAATAATGTAATCTAGTATCTTAGAAATAATAGGCTATCTATACACATTTAGAATGGTTATACTGTTTACATTAATCCAAAACAGATCTTTACTATGTATAAAACGCTTTTACTATATTTAAAAGCCTGCTCCTTTATGTATATATATTATTATTTGAAGATAGACAGTTTCCCTATTCTTTGATATATTAAAGATCCAAAAGTCCACTAATATATAATAGTTATATCCCGGATAATTTTATATTTATGAATTAATATTTATCCAAAACTTTTGAATACAAATAATATTTAATTTCTATATATATAATATTACAAAAAATATAATATACACAAAAGCACTTTTATTTATATTAACCTAATTAATTTGCATCTTTCTCAATCAGGCTTTATTACTACAATTATTGCTATAATACCAATTATAATATTTTAATATACCAAAAATACTAAAATAACAAGTTTATTATTATTCTTTGCCATAAATTTATTTAAATTATTAATAAAATTAGAATTAGATATTGGAAAGTTTAGCATCTAGTTTTCATTTTTAGGATAAAAAATGTAAAAAAGGAGAATAATAGTATTTTTAATATAGAAAGTATATTCAGATTCCACTATCTATTTCCCTACATTTTTGTATACCATTATAACAATTTCGCATTTATATTTAAATAATATAATAATAAATATTTCTATATTAATAGTTAGAATTAAAATAATAAACAGAAATATATTAATTATTTTAAAAACTAATTTGTTATATTTTCAAACAATATTCAATTTCTTATAAAAAAATTTGATATATTTGCTATTAATATATTTAAATATAATAAAACAATAAATATAATTTATATTAAATAATTTATAATAGTTTATACATTATAGAAAGTTTATATAATTAAATCCAAAAAGGCTAAAATACTAGTTTAACCAAATATTATAATAAATATAGTATATATAGCAAATATAGTATATATAGCAAATATATTGCATTGAATTGTAAAAACCTTAATATTCTAAATTATATTAAGTAATAGTAGTCTTTTTTTCAATAATTTTGATTATATTATTGTTATTGAAAAGTTTAAAGGATTTTATTAACTTTAGAAATAAAATAATTCAGATAATTTTATCAGTATCAGGATTGGTTTTATATTTAAATAATTAATAGTTTATTAAATATTAATATATTTAAATTAATACTTTTTAGAAATTATATTAATATTAATAAATATTATACTTTTAATAAGATTATAAAAACTTATAGATATATTTATAATTATATAATTAAATTAAATTATTAATATTTTTAGGGAATAAATATTAAGAATATATTTTATAATTTTTGTATTTTTTTGAATAAGGAGAATATTACAAATAACAATATTAATAAAATTAATTGTCTATCCTAGAATTATCATAATAATAAATAGAATTAATATTAAAATAAAGCCATTAATCTGCTTGGCCAGATTTTGGTATAGAATAAAGAATTTAAAATAGTTAAGGAGCGCTTAAAGGCTATATTTAATTAGAATTCTTTTATCAGTAAATTTGAAGGATTTTATAGTGGATATATACATATTTAAATTAAGCGTTTAGCCAGTAGTGTTCAATTTATTTAACATTATATTCCAACTTTCTTTAAGGTTTAGAAAACTATTAAGGCCAGTATTGAATCTTATAATATTTGCAAAAATTGCAGTTTTTGGATTTAAGGTTAAAAAATCAATAATAGAGTTACTGTATTAATAAATTGATATATAAACTGCTGAATTGGTTTCTATATAAATTATAATAAAAATGTAGGTAATCATTTCCTGGGATATTTTTAGGGCAAGCTTGCGATTTTTAACAATAATATACAAAACTGCAAATATATTAATATTATATATAAAAATTAGTATTATATTATATTTCTGCTTAATTTTATATTTAATTATAATAATATAATTATTTATAATGCTTACTATAAAGTTAATATTAAATTAACTAAAACCTAAATTAAGATAAAAGGATAATTAAATATTCATTTTAATACCTCAAGGTCTATTTATAGTGGGCAAGTAAAAGTTTTATAGTAATTTTAGCTCCTATAGGTTTATAAAAGTAATATTGGGGGTAGAAAAAGGGTATAAAAGGGTAGTGGATTTAATATGCAAAGTTATTATCCTAAGGATAATGGACTATTATATTAGAATCAGAATATATTTGAAAAGTGTAATTATCAGGGCAAAAATAAAAAGATATTGTTGTTATAAAATTTTGTATAGATCTACAGGAAAACTTTTTGAAAAAAAAAAAAAAGCTATTAGGACTAATGCTAGATCTTGTAATATCTATAAAGGTTGCAATTTTCGGATTTAAAACTGAAAAAGCAGCAATAGGGTTATTATATAAGCAGATTAGTATATAAACTATTAAATTGATTTTTGTATAGATTATAATAGAAATATAGATAATTATTTTCTAGAATATTTTTAGAATAAGTTTGTAATTTTTAACGATAATATATAAGATTGCAAATATATTAATATTATATACGAAAATTAATATTATATTACATTTTTATTTAATTTTATATTTAATTATAGCGATATAATTATTTATAATATTTGTTATAAAGTTAATATTAAGTTAACCAGAATTTAGATTAAGATAAAAAAGTAATTAAATATTCATTTTAATATCTTAAAGTTTTTTTGTAGTAAATAAATAGAGATTCTATAGTAATTCTAGTTTCTATAAGTTTATAAAGGTGATACTAAGGATAAAGAAAGGGCGTAAAGAAATAATAGGCTTAGTATACAAAGCTATTATTTTAAGGATAATGAATTATTATATTAGAATCAGGATATACTTGAAAAGTGTAATTATTAGGGCAAAAATAAAAAGATATCGTTATTATGAAATTTTGTGTAGATCTGTATAATGATTTGTATATGGTAGTTCAATCTATAATCTATATTCCGCTATATAATTGTTTTTGCAAAAAGTATATTAAAGAAGGTAATATTGATTATATATCTTACATAATGAATAAAAATTTCTATTTTGTTAATAAAATTTATATTAGTATTTTAAAACCAATTAAAATAAGTAACATTTTAAATAGTTCAAAACACTTTTAATTTGTAAATATTGTATTTCGTATTAAAATCGTTATTAATTAATATAGAAGGCTTTAGGGTAATATCTATTATATAAATTATTATTATTATAGTATTAAACTTATAATAGTTATTTATTATTTAATAATTGTTTATTTCAAATTATATTAAATTTTTATTATATTTTCTTTAATATTGTTGTATTTGTAATGTAGCGTTTTGTTGGATATATAATATAGTTTTTAGCTTTTTAGTTTTTTTTTCTATACTTTTTTTTAACTTTTATATATCATATAAGGTATAGCAATTGTATATTAAATGGTTTTATATTCTAGTTTTCGGAAAGTTTTAAGATTTTTGAATATATACTACATTTATATTGTTTTTATATACAAATTATAATAAAATATTATATACTTTTATACTTTTTTTTATATTCATTTATGCTATTATAATATATAAAATAAAACTATTTTTACAATTTTGTTATTACATTTATTTGATTTGTTATTTATTAAAGAGGGAATTAATAGTTTTAATTGATTGTAAATTAATTACAATTTTGTTATTATTAAAATTTATTGTATCCTCTATACAAACTTTATATATACTATTTTACAATAAAAGCCTAAAATTTATTTAGTTTAAAACGGTTTTTATACGTTTTGAAATTTTGCTTTGTATTATTAACAAGTTAATAATACATTTTGCATTTTTGTTAATTTCTTTTAGAATTATTAATATTAAAACTTTTATACAGCTAAACATCAAAGTTCAAATTAAACTAAAACAAACTATAAAATCTAAAAACCTTCAAAAGCTTTACAAATTTTGGAAATTTTGGATCTCTATTCAAAAAATATACATTGTTTATATTATTTTTATAATTATATTAAAAATGTAAGTTTTTTAAACCTTCCAATTGTTTTTATAAATCAATTTTATTTAAACTTTAATTAAATTGTATTATAATTTTTTTTTGGTAATATTTCAAAATGTTAATAAATATTTTTTATATTTTATCAAAAATGGATTATAATATCTATTGTATTTTGCAAATATTAAACAAAGTTTATATATTAAGCTTTAATATTTAACTTTTATAATATTGTAATTGTTATATTGTATTAGTTTTATACAATAATAAATATTATAATAAGTTCAATAGTTTTATTTGTAAAACTTTATTTAATTATAAAATAGCAAATCAAATAAAAGAGAAATAGTTTCAAATAATTAAAAAAAAGCAATTAGAATAATAAAATTAATAACCTATACATTCTCTATATTGTTTTTAAAACTTTTAAAATATTTAATTAAATTAATATCGGTTTGAATTTAAGTTTTTTTTATTATCATCTTTTTTATAATTTTGATTTATTTATTAATTGTATTAAACAGATTTTTCAGTATTTGTTTTATACAATAATTATACTATATCTAAAAAAAGCTTTAGTTGTATAGTTTTAGTAATTTTATAAATTTTGGATTTATAGGCTTTTTTTGTATTAGGATATTCTATACTTTTAATAATTTAGAATATAAAATCTATTCTGTTTTATATATTACCATTTTTAGAATATTTTCTTTTTTAATATTAAGGATAGTTTTAATTAAATTTTTTTAAATTAGAAAAAGGCTATTATAGTATAAATTTGTCATAATAATTTACTTTACCTTATTACATTACAATCATACATACTATAGTATCAAAAGGCATAAACTCATCGTAATAAACATACATATAAGATAAATGTACAAAACATTTATGGCATACCCTTCCTCAGCCATCATAGCAGAATTAAACCTTATTATATCAATGCAAGAGCTGCAAATGGTTAATAATAATCACATACAACAACGAAACCCTATTTTACCTACCCTTTTCCATTTTCAAATTGAAGTGCAAACAAAAAATATATTATTTTCCTTTTATTGTATTTAAGGGATTATAATAATTAATAACTTTTCAAAAAGTAAATAAATTTTTATTAAAAGTTAAATAATAAACAACAATTTACTGTAAATTTAAAAATATATTAATAAACTTTCAGAAAAAATTATTAAAATCTTTATTTTAAAAAAAATAATAAATATTTTTTTTATTCAAAAAGCGATTTTAATATATATTATGAATTTTTTTGTAATAAAAATAATATTAAAGATTAAAAAAAATTTAAAAGTTTTAAAGATAAAGAAAATATAATAACAATTCTGTTATTTATAATAAAAATAAAAATTGTAAAAACCTTCAAAATCGATAAATCTTTGATTATTTTTTATAATAAAATTTCTAAAGTGAACTTTGTAAAGAAAAATATTATTAAAATAATAAAAACGAATAAGCATATTTTAACAAAATATAAACTTTTTATAGATTTATATTGTGATAGCCTTTTTCTAATTTAGGAAAATTTAATTGAAACTATTCCTAATATTAAAAAAAGGAATATTCTAAAAGTAATAATATACAAAATAGAATGGATTTTATATTCTAAATTATTAAAAATATAAAACATTTTAATAAAAAAGGTTTATAAATCTAAGATTTATAAGATTATTAAAGTTATATAGTTAAAGTTTTCTTAAATATAGTATAATTATTTTATAAAATAAGTATTAAAAAATCCATTTAATATAATTAATAAATAAATTAAAATTATAAAAGAAATAATAGTAAAGAAAGCTTAAATTCAAATCGGTACCAATTCAATAAAATATTTTAAAAGTTTCAAAAATGGTATAAAGGATGTATAGATTATTAATTTTATTATTTCAATTGTTTCTTTTCAATTATTTAAAGTTATTTCTTTTTTATTTTATTTCTTTTTTTATAATTAAATAAAGTTATTAAATTTATTATAATATTTATTATTATATAAAACCAGTATAATATAATAATTATAGTATTATAAAGGTTAAATATTAAATTCTAATATATAAATTTTATTCAATATTTGCAAAATGTAATAAATACTATAATCCGTTTTCAGCAGAATATAAAAAATACTTATTAATATTTTAGAGTATTATTGGAGAAAAGCTATAATATAATTTAATTAAAGTTTAAATAAAAACGATTTATAAGAATAATTAAAAGATTTAAAAAACTTATATTTCTAGTATAGTTATAGGAATAATATAAATAATATATATTTTCTAAGTAAGAATTCAAAACTTCTAAAACTTATAAAACTTTTAAAGCTTTTTAGATTCTATAACTTGTTTTAGTTTATTTTAAATTTTAATATTTAATTATGTAAAAATTCTAATATTAATAATATTAAAAAAAGCTAACAAAAATATAAAGTATATTATTAATTTATTATTATTATAAAACAAAGTATTGAAATATACAAAAGCCGTTTTAAGCCAAATAAATCTTGGACTTTTATTATAGAATAGTATGTGTAGAGTTTATGACGAACCCAACAATCGTTCAGAGATCAACCTTAGAATTAAAAGCTACAGAACTAAGAGAGGTATACTACAGAACTATATATATACAATCAACTTGAATCTAATACCGCATTAACCCGATTATATATAATCATATATAAACCGTAACATTACCCCTCCCTTTTTATAAAATTCGCCTTAAACTTACTTTAAATAAATAATTTAAGTATAAAATAATTATTAATCTTCTTTTAATAAAAATTCTTAATATACCATTTGTATCAATATCAACTAATAATTATTTACCAAATTATAAACATTTTTTAAACAATTTTCAAAATATTATCTATTAATTATTTCTTTAAAATCTTTATCCTTATTATTATATTTAGTAGGGAAAATAGACTCTTTTCAATCTCAAACGCCTTAATATAGATTAAGTGGGCAAGCTTGTATTTAATAAAAAGCATTTTTGTATTGTATACATTTATTCTTCTTATATAATAGAATTCTTTTAGTAGAGGAGAACTTAGATATATATGTATAAGAAGGGAGCGAAAGCTAATCAAGTTTATCCGCCAAGGCTTCATAAATATTAAAAGAATCAATAATATTAAAATTACTGATTTTTATTGAATCGTTATTTCGAGAGTGGGATAAATTCTGCAGTATTTATAGAATTTTAGTATCGTTAGAGTAGGGCACAAAAAATCCATTTACTATACTGTTGGAATAATCACGTGACGCGCTAGGCTACACGCTAACGCCTGGGCATTCTATATAGTTGCCATTCTATACATTTAAATAATCATCCTTTAAAGCAATAATAAGATATAACGGTATATCTATTTTATTAACTTTCATCTTCAACCAAATTAAATCAATATTAATTAATAATCTTAATTACAAATTAAAAGCCTTAAAAATTTATTTAAAAAGTTATAAACTTGGTTGTCTTAATGATTGTTTTTAGAAGAATAAATACTAAATTATTATTTCTACAATTCTATATATTTGAAGAATAAGAAAACTATTATTTCTATAACCCTTAAATATTCATAAAAAGTAATTTTCGAATATTAAAATCCACTATCTTTACAATCATTAATATTAGAAAATTATTTAAAACCGGTATTATTTATACATTTTAGCTTAAATAAAGTACTTTAAATAACAGTTTGATTTTATTATTAAAAAAAGTCTATTTATTCTCTTTCTTAGATTTTACTTTATAAAAGAATTTGCTTTTTACATTTACAAATCTGCAAAACAATTTCCAACATTTTTCTAATTTTATTTTATAAAAGAATTTATTCTTTTTTTGAATCCTATTTTATAAAAAAATCTATTTCCCTTTTTTAGATTTTACTTTACAAAAGAATTGTGGGAGGTTATAGGATTTATACTATAATATATATTGGGGACGTATATAATAATATGATATTGGAAGACGTAGTTAGAAAGTTGGTAAAAATAATCGAATAACGGAATAAAAGGAATAATAAATTTTTACTGGACTATATATTTATTCTATTTGCTTTTTCTTAATTCACTTAAGGTTTTTTTTAAAGAATATCCTTTTATTTATACATTTTGAAAACATTCTAATCGTTTATAAAATCAGTTTAAACCAAATTCTATTGAAATTATAATAAATATTGAAAAAACCTAATTAGATACAATCAAAATAATGTTTTAAATATTTCTATATTGTGTTAGATTATATTATCTGTTATATACGTTTTATATTATATATTCTGTATATAGTTTTATATTTATTCTATATAACGTTTATTGTTATATAAATTAATATATTCATTATAATTCAATATATTCCTTTAATGAATATACTGATTTAATTTAATATAAATTTATTTATTTAAGGAATTCAATTAGTTTGGTTTTAGCTAATAGTTTTGTGAGATTATTAGCTTTCTGATTATTAATAGATATATAAATTAGATTTAATTTTCCTGAATTTATTATATCTTTAATATAATAGAATTTTACTATAATATGCTTGCTTTTTTCATAGAATTTAAAGTTTTTAGCTATAGCTAATATTATTTAATTATCTATATATAAAGGGAATTTGTTTTATTTAAACAAATTAAGCTTTAATAATAGCTTCTTAATATATATAGTTTTTTTAACAATCATATTAATAATTATAAATTCAAATTCAATTATAGATAATACTATTACTGGTTGTAATTTCGATTTCCAGCTTATTAGTCCTTTTTCTAATATAAATATATATCCGCTTATTAATTTATATATATTAATATCTTTAGCATAATTAGTATTATAATATTTTTGAATAAATGGATTATTGATTTATTTATAATTAATATTTTTATTTATAGCTCCTTTTAAATATTTAAGTATTTTTTTAGTAGTTTGAATGTATATAATACTAGAATTTAATAAAAAACTAATTAGCCTTCCTACTAAAAGGGCTATATCTAATTGTTGGAATAATCACGTGATACGCTAGGCTACGCGCTAACGCCTGGGCATTCTATATAGTTGCCGTTCTA
>PDUE01000031.1:0-22545 GCA_002909645.1 Monilinia polystroma
TAGATTATATAGAGAATAACAAAAACGATGATTATTACTAAAGATTTAAGTACTTACACTTTAACTAACTAAGTTAATACCAACACTAATTAGTAATATCACAAATTAAAGACCTTGGATTCTACAATCAATACTAGGTATTGAGGAATAGTTTTTGAGATTAGTAGAAATTCTAAAGAGACTAATAAATCAGATATAGGATCTATTAGATAGATTTTTATACTGGTTTAGCAGTATTAAGGAATATACTTTTAGAATATAATTTTATTAGATAGGATTCTTTATGAAAGAAGATATATTTGAAAGATTGATTTTGTTAAATGGAACGAAGTCATATCTATGTCCATTATGTATCCTTTATATTATATGTTGTATAAAGAACCATTTTATTCTTTATTCTATATTCTACATTTTATATTCTATATTCTACATTCTATATTCTATATTCTACATTCTACAACTTTTACACTTACGAAATGTCTATTTTACTCAACACTCAATTTTCGATGATCACAACAATATACTCTAAGATGGAGGAAGGAGATTAGATCAACTATTATGATAACTGATACGAGACTATATTAATATACAATAAAGCTATTAAAAAGATCAATAAAAAGGATTTTTCAAGATATATTAAATACAAGCGAAAAGTATATACAGAGAAAGATATATACAATAACGATTTTGCTAAAGTTTTCTATAAGGATTTTAAGCTGTTTATAATGGATGAATTTGTATTTGTTCATTAATTTGACGCCCAACAACTTCGAAAAACTCTTTGAATTAAAGGACTTAATATCAGTGTAGTAGGGGCAAATACGCAGATTGGATTATATAAGCAAGCGCAGAGAACGAATAGTATACTATGAATAAAAGAACAAGTTAATGAATTTATAAAAGATGACAACTTCAATATAATCGAATATTTATCAAAGAAAATCAGAAAGATGATTAAAAACGGACGAAATAACGATAACCCATCTGACGACGACGACAACGATGGCGATCCGAACGATAAAAGTAATGGAGATAGGAATGAAAGAGATTATAATAGGGAAGATTGATAGGAACAATCAAATAATGGAAAAGATTAAAAGAATTCTCCATATATGCCTAATATACTGTTGAATTTGCAGAAATTCTATTCACCTAACGAAAAATACAAAGAAAATAATGATAATTTCGATTATAAGCTTTCGATTTTCTACGAAATAGTTTGTTGTATAGAGCTACCAACTAAGCAGTTTTATCAAACATTTTCGATAATGTTAAAGGGTAATGCTTTAAGCTTTTATTATTTTAGCCGAAATGATCTATCAGACACTTTCAAAAATTTATACAAGTATATAAAACAGGAATTTGAAGAAGTTTAATACAAAAGAAACATATTTACTCAATAGAATATAATCACTTTTACTATTGTAAGAAGGGATAATAAAAACAAAACTCTTAATGAATCTTTTAATATTATAATAAAGAAATTATAAAATCTTTAAATATAGTTTTAAAAAGAAATAAAAAATCTAATATATATATATAATAAACTTATACTTATTTATTAAAGAATATTAGCATACAATTTTGCTTACTTTAATCCTATAAAGGATATACCAGGATTCTTATAATAATTGAAATAGACTATTGTTACATAAAAAAAATTATATAAAACAAAAAATTTAGCCTTTTTTGTAAATTAAAGATTTCAAAGTAATAATAACAATTATATACCATAAAATTTTAATTTATATTTACCAAATAGGAATACTCAATTTTCATAAAATAATTTATTAGATACACATATACCATAAAATAATAATAACAGATTTGCTAAAAAATGCTAAATATACAAAAAGGAAGAATATTAATTAATTAAGTATACTCTATAGAAATAAAAAGAATATAAACGGAAATAAAGAAATCGATTTAATATTAGAAGTAATAACAATTTTAAAAAGCATTATAATTAATAACTAATTAAAGTTAAGAGAGAAAATAAAGATTTAGATTGAAAATAAGAAATAGCTACATTTTTCTTAAAATTAGATTTTAAAAATCGAAAAGAAGATTTATTCTTTATTAGTTCTGGATTAATTAATGGTAAAAAGATTATTGAAAAATTAACAATTAATATATTACATTATACTTTTTTTAATAAAAAAGCATTAAAAAAAGCATTTTATATATCGGAGAAGTATTTTAATAAAGAATTTTTTGGAATATATATTAATATAAATATAGTCTATAAGTCTACCATCGAAAATAGATAATTTAAAGTATGGCAAAACGTTTTTAATATTTAGATTGATATAATTAAAGCAGAAACTACAAATATTAAATTTGGAAAAGGAGAAGGGGAGATTTCGATTAGATCTATTAACGTTTTTTTACCTTTCGGAATAATAGAATTTTATATTCTAAAGACAGATATATTATTTTTGTTGTTTTTCACCAATATAAATAAACTCAAAATCGCTTTTAATAATTGTATGAATATTCTTTATACACCAAATAGAGAATTTCCTGTTTATCAATAAAATAATCATCCATTTTTATTATAAAAGATTAATTTCAATAATTTTATTCAAAATTCTATTTAATAGAATAAATATTATTTAATGGATATAAACCTTTATTAGCTATATTAATATTTTGGTTACCCTTTAGTATATAAGTTTTATAAGATTCTATAATAAATTGAATATAATAAAAATTATAATACTATTAAGTATTTTATAAAATACTATAAGAATTGTCAACTCTACAGAAAATTATTTGGTCGATTCAAATTTTCATTTTAGGATAATATAGAGTTTAATTATATTATTTTGGTTAATATAATATATATTGCAAATTAATCTATTCTTTATATTATTAATAAAGCCATAAAATATTAGGCGGCTAGATGATTGAATAATATAATAGTGAAATATATATGGAATATATTAAGAGAATACTGGATCGATGTATATATAGGACCACCGGATTATATCGTTCATAATGCAAATAAGAATTTCTTTAATAAAAAGTTCACTCAAAATACTATATTAATAACTATTATTACAAAATGTATACCAATTGAAGCTTATAATTTGATTAAACTTATAAAACAATATTATAAACCATTAAAGCAAATATACTATATTATAAATAAAGAAATAGCCGGCTTTAAATTAACTAAACAAATAATATTATAGATAACTATAAAAACTATAAATAATATAACTAAACCAGATAATATTATTTTTATTCTTCTAATATATAAAATCTACCCTCGAATAATTGTAATCAATATACCAACTGCGATTATTGTAAAACAAGCTAATACAATTAAAAAAACTATAATCGAAATTCGATAAATTAATATAAGAAGACAGATATTTGATACGTTTTGTATAAAAAATGGACCATTCACTTCAGCATTTTATAAACTGCCGATAAATTCGGAGGTTTTAGTATAAAAAGAAGGAAAAGAAATAAAATCAAATAAATAAACTAAACCTTATATTCTACTTAAAATAAAAGGAAAAACCTGTATTATTAAGTTATCAAACGGGCTAATAGATTTTAGATTAATATTAGTAAAACCGTTTTATATATAATCCGAAAGCGAAAACGAAGAGGATGATATTACGGACTCACAAAAAGAAGTTGTATTTTAAGGAATATTACATTTTATTGAACGTAATGGTAATATTGATTCTATTAGTGTAACTAGAGAGCTAAGTTCTACTATAAATAAGATGACTTATATATAATATATAAATCACTTAACTAAGCTAATATATTAAATCTATTCTTAATATATTTCTAATTTAATATCGATTTTAAGTTCTTTTAACTTTAATAGTTTTACAAATCTACTATATAGAATACCTTTTAATGGTTTTGTTAATTTATTAGCTGTTATATCCTTTGTAGGTATATATTCAATCTTTACTACTTTCTTAATTATTTGTTCTTATACATAATACCATTGTACCTCTATATGTTTAATACGTTAATGGAACTTTGGATTCTTGGTTAAAGCAATAGATCCCTGGTTATTATTGTAAATTCTAATTATTAATACATTAGGCGATATATAATTAAGTTTCTTAAGCATTTTCCTAAGCCAAAAAGCCTTTTTCATTATATAGGCAAGATTATAGTATTTCGATTTAATTGATAATAACGCTATTATAGTTTATTAAATAAAGCGTTATAAGATAGGTTTATCTTCAAGAAAGAAGCAATATCTTAATATAAAATAACGTTTAAATAAATCCCTAATATAATTATTATTAACAAAACTATATAGATTTATATTACTAGTAGGTCCAAACTGAATATAGTAATATATAATGCTTTTAAAATATCTAAGTATATATTTAACTAAAAATAAATATTCAAATAATGAATTAATAAAAAAACACAAAAAAACAGTTATAATATACACAATATCTAATCTGGTTTAAACCACGGTATACATCTCTAATCCTACTTGTTGTTAATAAAGCTTGATGTCGGATTTTGATAAGGTTCCTGTATATAGTATTATATAATCCTTATAATTTGGATTTATAGAAGTCTTAACAGTCTTACAATCTTTTAAACCAAAACGTTTAAGGATCTTTTTGATATATACATCTTAATAGAGCTTAATAGTTCGTTATAAGCAATCGCGGACTATTCTGATACCTAGAAAGTATAATACAGAACCCAAGTCCTCCATTTGAAAGGCAATGTTAAAGCCCTTCTTAATTATATCTAACTCTAATCCAACTAGCCTAACAATTAGGAAATCATCGATATAAACCAGAATCGTAATATCAATAAAAGATTTACGATATGTATTATTATTAGTCTTAATAGATAAATAGCTTAGTTTTATAAATTTATTAAAGAGCTTTTTTTGTTATAAACAAAAAGCTTATTTCAGATTATAAAATAATTTTAGTAAACAGCAAACCATATCTTTGTCTTTAAGCTTTTCAATATATAATTCCAAAAAGTAGAGAGGTATATTTATATAGATACAGTCTTCATTTGAAATTATGCCGTTAAGAAAAACTATAATAACATCCATTTGTTCAATTTCCTAATCAAAACGTATAACCAATATAAATACTATCTTTTATATAATCCTTTTATATACCTCTATATAAATCTTATTATAATCAATGCCCTTCTGTTAAGTATATCCTTTAACGATCTATTAGACTTTATATTTGATAATTTTATTATCTTTATTATACTTAGTTTTAAAGATTAATCTTCTATTTAGAACTTTGTTATAAGTTTCGATTATATATTGTTTTAAAAGTTTAAAAGTTTTTTTATTAATAAAAGAATTATATTCTTTTTTAATAGCTTTCTCCTATAGTTTCGTATTAGCCTTAAATAAAGCTTTTTCGATTATATTTGGATCCTTATTAGATATACGGATTTGTATTTTGAATGCAAAGTATAATATTTGTTAATAGTTTTTGATATTAGAATTATATAATATATAAGTAATTTGAGCTGTTTTAGTTAATGCTTTAGTAACTTTGTTATAAGTTAAAGCGGGGGCGATAGCTTTTAATAAAAAGTTTTTGGATTCTTTAGGACGATCGCGCATTTTTGGTATAAGTAATGGATCTGGATTTCCTTTATTAGAATTAGGATTATAAAGATCTTCTGAAAGTTCTTCTTCGCTTTCAGTTTCAGGATTACTAAAAATGATTTAAGGATAGATAATCTCATTTTCTAACTATACTGGAATAATATTATTTAGAGTATTATTTTTATTAGATATATTAGAAAAAGTATTATTTATAATATCTTTAAGATTGTTATCATATTCTAACACTTACTCTGTAATATTAACAAGAAACAATCTGAAAGCTTATTGTATTAATACACACATAATACATATATACGAAACACTTATGATATGCCCTCCCTTGGCTATTATAACAGAACCAGGCTTTACTACATTGGCGTAAGGGCTGCGGATGGTTAATAGCGATTATATACAACAATGGAACTTTAACTCGCTTACTTTCCTTCACTTCCAAATAAAAGCGCAAACAATAATCATATTGTTTTCTCTTATTATATCTAAGGGATTATAACAATTAATAGCTTTTAAAAAAATAAACAAACTTTTATTAAAGGTTAAGCAGTAAGCAATAATCCGCTACAAATTTACAAATATATTAATAAACTTTTTAAAAGAAATTATTAAAATTTTTATTTTAAAGAAAATATTTATTATTCTTTTTATATAAAAAGCGATTTTAATATACATTATGGATATCCTTATAGCAAAAATAGTATCAAAGGCTAAGAAAGGTTTAAAAGCCTTAAAGGCAAAAGAAAGCGTAATGGCGATTTAGTTATCTATAATATAGGCAGAAATTATAAAAATCCCCAAAGCTGACAGACCTTTAGTTACTTTTTATAATAAAGCTTTTAAAGCAAATTCTATAAAGAAAAATATTACCAAAACGATAAAAACGGATAAGTGTATTCTAGCAAAATGTGGACTTTTTATAAACCTATATTGTAATAATCCTTTTCTAATCTGGAAGAATTTGGTTAAAACTATTCTTGGTATTAAAGAAAGGGATATCCTGAAAGTAATAATATATAAGATAGGGTGGGTTTTATATTCTAAATTATTAGAAATATAGAACATTTTAATAAAGAAGGTCTACAAATCAAAGATATACAAGATTATTGGAACTATATAGCTAAAGCTTCTTTAAATATAATATAATCATTGTGTAAGGCAAGTATTAAAAAACCTGTTTAATACAATCAACAGGCAAATTAAAGTTATGGAAGAAATGATAATAAGGAAAACTTGGATTTAAACTGGTATTAATTCGATAAAATGCCTTAAGAGTTTTAGAAATGGTATGGAGGATGTATAAATTATTAGTTTTATTATTTTAATTGTTTTATTCCAATTATTCAAAGCTACTCCTCTTTTATTTCACCTACTTTCCCATAGCCAAATAAAGTTTTATAAATAAGGCTGCCAAATCTACTATAATATCTACTGTTGCACAAAACTAGTATAATACAATAATTATAGTATTACAAAAACTAAGTATTAAAATCTAATATATAAACTCTATTTAATATTTACAAAATGTAACAAATACTATAGCCCGTTTTCAGTAGGGTACAAAAAATGCTTATTAGCACCCTGAAGTATTATTGGAGGAAAGCTATAATACAATTTAATTAAAGCTTAAATAAAAGCAATTTATAAAAACAATTGGAAGATCTAAAAAGCCTATACTTTTAATATAATTATAGGAACAATGTAAACAATATATATCTTTTAAATAAAAACCCAAAATTCCCAAAGCTTATAAGGTTTTTAAGGCTTTTTAAACTTTACAGTTTATTTTGATTTAATTTGAATCCTAACGTTTAACTATATAGAAATTCTAATATTAATAATATCAAAAAAGTTTAATAAAAATACAAAATATATTATTAATTTAATATTAATATAAAGTAAAACATTAAAATATATAAAAGCCGTTTTAAACTAAATAAATCTTAAACTTTTATTATAAAATAGTATGTATAAAATTTATATAAAGAATATAATAAATCTTAATAACAAAAAAATTATAATCAATTTATAACTAATTAAAGTTATTAATTTTTTTTTTAATAAATAATAAATTAAACAAGTATAACAGCGAAGACTGTAAAAATAACTCCACTTTATATATTACAGTAATATAAGCAAATGTAGAGAAGGGAATAGGAGTATACAATGTTCTATTATAGCTTGTATATAAAAACGAGGCGGATGTAATATATATTTAAAAGCTTTAAAGCTTTTTAGGAATTAGGATACAGAATTATTTAGTATATAACTATTATACTCTGTACAATATGTAGGAGTTAGAGGAGGTATAGGGAAAAAAGGCTGAAAGGCTAAAAACTATATTGTACATCCAGTAAAACACTGTACTATAAGTATAGCAATACCGGAGGGAATATAATAAAGATATAATATGGTTTGTAATAAATAGTTTTTAGATAATGAATATTTATTGTAAACCTAATACAATAACAATAATAATTTATACAATAAATATCGCCTTAAGGTTTTGTACATTAATTGGTGGCAATTTCAACGCAAAGTATGATACCTTTGAGCTAAAGGTGTTTTTGGCTATTTAGAATGCCATTTTCTCTAATTGGTTCTAGAATACTGGTATAAACTTTATTGGCGAAATAGGGACTTCTATTCATTATATAAAGCATATAATCAACCTCATATTCTCCAATATACTCTTCGCAAAAACAACTATACGATGGGATATAAACTACAGATTAGATCACTATACACAAATTACTATCATTCTAAGGCAGGGGACGCCGATTAACAAACATGCTGAATATAAAGTTATAAAAGATGGATTATATACTTTTATTAACTTAATAAAAAATAAAGCATATTAATTCCTAAAATTAAGATCTAACATTTTAAAAGTTAAGCTTGAAATTATTATAAAGCAACTCACAGACCTATTCCAGTAAATAATATAAATTGTAAGCCAACCGGCAAGCAATCAAATGTAATCAGCGCCTTAATGAATAAAAGAATATATATTTGTATATAATTTGTATAAAAGTATTAACAAAACTTTAAAGGATAAAAGAAGAATGTTTATTACAACACACAAAGCGAAAAAGAATTATTGGAGAAGAATTATAAATAATACAATAAATAATTCGGATTTTTATAAAGTAATAGGCTAATATAAAGCGGCCCCCTTCTTTAAATCCCTACTATTAATAATAAATAATTAATTAATTAAAAATATAAAGGAAAAGGCAAAAGTTCTATTAAATAAAGTATTATATAGATATGATAATATAGATAATCTGGAGACGGATTTAATAATAAAGGATTATACTTCAACTTTCCCCTAGAATATTAATATATTCTTAAAGAAGGTAGAATAGAATATTATCGAAATATTAAATATTTTATTAAAACTTAATAAAATTATTATCCAGCTTTTAAAGGCTTATTAAAATAATATTAAAAGCTATATTTGCGATTTATTCAAATATTATTTTAAAAGAAGCTACTTCTTTAAAATATAGTAATTAGTTAAAATAGTAATATTATTCAAAATTGGTAAAAAAGATAAAAACTTTGTCCGCTCTTAGCGTTTAATAGCTCTATTATTCTGCATTGGTAAAGGCTTAAAACGAATTATTATAAAACAAATAACATAAATATTGTTAATATACAGTATATTAAGCCCCCTACACTATAAAGTATTGTTAAAACGATTGGCTATAAACCTAATTATAGTATTTATATACAATATAAAATGTATTTTTATTAAAAAGCAAAAAATTATATTAATTATAATAAATATACAAAAAGCATTTGATATATTATTATTTTAATAATTATTTGAAAAAATATAAAATTAAGATTAACCTATATTATTATTAAAAATAATAAGATTATTTTTATAAGAATATAAAATGATTATTCAATTCGAAAACGTTTATATAAATGAATCATAGATGCAATATAGCATTTTCTAAAGATTGCTACTATCTCCAGTATTATATATACTTTATTTAGTAAAGCTTCTAAACTAGAATTAGGCCTTTCGTTTTGGATATATGGATAATATTGCGTTGTATAAAGTTAGTAATATATTAAAAGAAAACACTACAGCAATTGTATAAGATATCCAACAAATTGAAGTATGGGGAATAGCGAATAAGATTATATTTATGTCTGAAAAACTGGAAATAATATACCTTACCTATAAACGTTATATATACACCCTAAAGGCTATTATCTCACCTTCATTAACTATCAAATCTATAATAAACAGATTAAATAATATAAATTAGCTAATATTGTAATAATTAAAAATATAGTTTAATCATAAATTTATATTTAAAAAATATATTATAGAATAAATAAAAAAAATATAAAAAATAATATTATATATAAAGCATTTTATTAATATTATAAACAGCCCTTTTATAATCTCCTTACATAAAACTATAATTGTATATATACTTTTTTTACTACTTTATAAAATAGAGGTATAATATTCAAGGCGGATATGGCTAAGTATAGAAGATAGTTACCTTAAAAGCATTATAATAAGCATTTATATAGGGTCTTATATAGCGAAAGCGGACAAAGTTATTAACCTTACAACAAAGAGGATATTATTAGCTTAAAGAATTATATTTATTATAACCAATTTACAAAATGCAGGCTTTTCTTTCTACGAAATGGCCTTTAAATATATCTGTATTGGGATGGTTCTATAGTTCTGGAAATTAAACGTATAATACCCGTTAACTATACGTTTAATTATACTAAACTATTATATATAAGCTAATATAAAACTGCGAACAGCGGATCGATTACTATCGGAAACATTATACCCGATTCTGGCATTTCTGCATTATATTTCTGGATATAGAATAGACCCTATAGAAGGAATAGATAAAGAAACTATAGCGATTAGCTTTACTAATTAATGGAATGCTTTATCTCTTAGTGCAATTATTATTTTTTTCAATAGATTCGAATTGTATGACGATATAGATAAATATATAAGGTACAATTATACAATTTATTAAAGGCAAATATTTATAATTATTGAAAAGGGTATAATTAATATACTTTTATATATTTTTAATATAAAAATAATAAATGCTTTAAAAAAGCTTTAAAAAGCATTAATATTATTAATTAATATGGATACATGCTGGTGGCTATATATTAATAGCATTTCTGTAATATAGTATAAACAAGTTAATGCTTTGGATACCTCCTAATAGATGTTTTTGGAAAGCTACTAGCTTATCGACCGGCATACAGTCAGTATAAAATGGTCCCCTGGACATTAGGGTATAACCGGCAATAAAGCAGCGGATAAACTGGCGGATAAAGGCGTAAAGAGCAATATAATAGATCTAGGATCTATTGAATAATCTACGATTAGCGGAATAGAATTTATAGCATAGAGTTTAGCTTACAATATCATAAACGAATAATGGTGTAAGAATAAAGTAATGTTATTAGGGGGGTATCGCAAATGGCAATTTGGTTATGTTTTAAAAAAGTCTTTAAAGCTGAAACTCCCTTAATTAACCTTATATTAATTACTAGCGATACATTTCAAATACAGCGATTTCAAAGTGTATTATAAACGTTTTAATCATACAAACGTTGAAATTTATTATTTATACGGTAGGATTAAGACTTTAGAGTATTTTGCTTTCTATAAGATTTTGATAAGGAAGTTCTATTTATGGCCTTTAAAGTCTGTTTATCTATTAGCAATTGCCCAGAAAGGGCTTAACTATATACAACAGCTTCTTGCTCTTTTATAAAAATTTGAATATTTTGTAAAGGCAATGCAATACTATATATTCTATAATCGGAAATTTAAGGGCATTCTAAATAATACTATATTAAACGTTATATCTAATCCTTATATTCCCTTTAATCCCCTTTTTCCTCTTAATCTCCCTTTTTTACCCTTTGTTACATTTCGGAGCCTAATTTGAAGTGTAATTTATAAAATATAGCAAAAAGTTTTTTATAAAACAATACAAAAATTATAACCTAACATAATAACTGTCCCTTTAACATTCTTTATTAATACAATTGCTATATAGCCTAATATATTACTCTTAAAGATATAACAAGCAAAGGTTAACCCCCTTCGATGTAGAACACTTCTTCAAACGGCGAAAGGAGGCTGCTCAACAAAGCTAAAGTTGTGAAAGGCCGCCGGAAAAAGGCGGCTACAGTGCTTTAACCTAGCGACATCGTATAATTTGTACCTAAATGGCAAGCTCTTAGGTTTATAACCCACTAATGTATCACCCATCTCCAGTACCCCTCGGGAGGTTAAGGGCCTAGCTAGCTCACATAGACGTTAAATATAATAAATAAATAAATAAATAAATTTAAGATTGTTATCTTCAATCTCAAAATTTTAATAAAATGAAGAATTAAATTTAATAAATTGTTGGTTTATTAGCTTTTATTAAATCATTTCTAAAATTCAAGTTTTAGAAAATTCTCCTTTATTAATAAAGATATTTAAGATATATACAAATTAATGTCCCTTTCCCTTTAATAGAATTTATATAGAATAAATATAGTTTCCTTTAAACCTAACAAAAATATCTTATTTAGTATAAGAAACTAGTTTTTTAATAGTAACCCATCTTTCTTTAGGAATTTGAATCCAGGTTTTGCTGTCTAGGATATATATATAATTCATATTAGGTTAATTATCTTTAATATTATCGACAAGATTAAATAATGCTTTGTATAATATAATAATTCCGGGGATTATGCGAAATATAGTATAGTTTGTTATATAAATTATATTTTAAATAATATAGGGCCAAAGTTGTTATAGAATTGTTTAATTAATTATAATTGCTCTAATGCGATCTAAGATAGTACAATTATTTCGCTCTAATGGTCCATCCTATTCTAGTATATATGATATTGTAAGTTTAATAATAGCTCTAAAATTGAAAGCTAGTTTATTTAAAGTATTAATATTATATTCCTTTTCTTTATCAAATCTCCAATATTAAATAATACATTTGAATTAAGTTTATATAAGACAAATAATAAATTTAATCGCCTTTTAAACATCCTTTTTCGTAATTCCAAATCTAATTCATTAAAAACGAAATGTATTATTTATAATTAAAACTATAATATTTTTTTCATTCTATTCTAATAAAAACATCTGAAAAATATCTAAATATATTTATTTAAAGAATTAAATGGAATAATATTCTATAGCCTTTTAAATATACTTTATAAGCTTAGCTTTTTTACAGGAATTATACAATTTAATAGTAATTAGATTTTCCGAAAGAAGAAAGAACTTTATTTCTTTAATAACTCTTTAAGTTTTTATAATAGAATTATAATTAATATAACTATTGGAATAATCACGTGACGCGCTAGGCTACGTGCTAACGCCTGGGCATTCTATACATTTAGATAGTAACCCTTTAGAGCAATAATAAAATACAATAATATACCCATTTTATTAACTTTCATTTTTAACTAGGTTAAACCGATATTAATTAATGATTTTAATTACAAATTAAAAGTTTTGGGAATTTATCTAAAGAATCATAAATTCGGTTGTTTTAATAACTGCTTTTATAAAAATAAATACTAGATTATTGCTTTTGCAACTTTATATATTTAAAGAATAAGAAAACTATTGTTTTTGTAATTTTTAAGTATTTATAAGGAGTAATTTTCGAATATTGAAACCTATTGTTTCTACAATTATCAATATTAGAAAATCATTTATATCCAATATTATTTATACATTTTAGTTTAAACAAAGCACTTTAAACAACAATCTAATTCCATTATTGGAAGAAGTTTACCTACCCCTCTTTTAAATTCTATTCTACAAAAGAATCTGCCCTTTACGTCTATAAATCTGCGAAACGACTTCCGATATTTTTCTAATTCTACTTTGCGAAAGAATTTATTTTCTTTTTTTTAGATTTTATTCTATAAAGGAATCTACCTCTTTTTTAGATTCTATTTTACAAAAGAATCTATCTCCTCAATTTTTCAAATCTATAAAAACGACTTCCAACATTTTTCTTTTATTAAAATTTCCAATATTTCAATATTACTTTCAAATACTTCGAGTATTACAATACAAAAATATTATATATAATATTGTATAATAATATTAAATAATAACAATCTTTACATTTACAAAAACATATTATATATATTATGTATAATAAAAACATTTTATTATTATAGCGTTTTCCAAAGCATTAAAGGACAAATCAGTTAATTAGATACCTTCTAGATCACAAATGGATTACCCTAACTTTTATGAATCATTAATTGATTACCCTGATCTTCCTAAATCAAAAATCAATATTACTGGCAAATACACTAATTTAAGGAAACAATGAAAAAAAGGAATCAATATAGAAAAAATGAATAAAGCAGAAATTAATAAATTCATATACTACAAGGTTTGGAAATATAAAAAGAATGATATATATAATAAAGAATTGTATATTAGCTTTAATCATTCTTTTTAATATTTTACAAATAAGATCTTAAAAACAGTTAATATAATTACTCTTTATAATCTACAAACAATGCTTTGTTCCTGTAGAATATATATTAAGAAAAGTAATAAAAACAGAAACATTCTAATATCTTATACTCTTTGGACTGTTATAAATATACCATATTCATTATAGACGGACAAAGGAATCTATAAAGCCCTAGTCAATAAATTCGTTACATTTAGATCATAGTTTATTATAAATCAAATTCAAGTATATTCAGAACTTTTAAAATATACTCCATAATTACAACCTTCTTTATTAAAACAGAATATACAGTATACAATTTTTACTAAAAGAAAAAGAGTTAATAAAAATAATAAAGGATTAAATAGCAAAAGAATTAAAAAATATAATAAAATTATATTAATAGCAAAAATAATTAGGATTAATTATGTAATATATTAACCTAAATCTTCTATAAAATCATTAAAGAAGTTTATTATTTATAATAAATCTTATAATTTTAATTTAACAATATTATCAGGGAGTCTACAATTATATATACCATTATATGCATCGTTATTTCAGGGAGGCTAATCTAGTTTAGCTAATTAATTATAACCCTAGCTTTCATTTTCACCAGATGATTCATCCAATTTGGATCACTTATTACCATTGGCTGGAGGATTACTACATCAACTATTGGGACCACCGTGACCACTACACCAATTATTAGGACCACCAGAATCATTTGATCGTTTTATAGCCAACAAAGTATCAGCATAAAAACCTAATAATAATCCTTAATTAAAAAAAAATGATATTAATCGAGATTTATCGAATTTAATATAATTATATATGGATGATGAGAAGTATTCAAGTAAAGGCAATAATTTCGAATATAAATTCCAGATATTCATTAATTATTATTTGAGATTAAACATTTAGCCTTAGAGTATAATAAGAGCTTTCCCAATAATGTTTATTGGAATTGCTTTAGATTTCTATTATACAAATTTAGAACAGCTTTTATATATTATAGCGGATATAAAATCAATATTTGAAACCACTTTTAAAAAAGATGAATACTATAAAAGCATTATACAAAAATAGAAAACAATTTCATTTTCTACTGTAATTAGAAAAAAGCTAAATCAAGGTATTCTAAAGTATTTCCAGTTTATAATTATAAAGTTTTACAAATTATATAAAGGTTTAATTAAGGATTTTAGGACTTAAAGCATTTTTTATTAAAAAATTATAAATTTATATAAGGATATAAAAGTATACTTACATACATTTTTTAAATCTTTTTCAAAAATTATAAAATTAATAAAAGAAATTTGATTATTAATTATAATATATGAATATATATATTTATCAATAAATTTAATTAATTTTATTAATCAAAAATTTCGATAAACAACGGATATTTAATTTTAACAAAAGCATCCTTTATAGAATATACAATTATCTCGAAATGGTGTATTTAAATGTAATATTAAAAAATGTTTTATATATAAATAAGAAGGATATTAATCAAATAAGCATAATATATAAAAACAAGAAGTATTAAAGCAAAAATATAAGGATAATATAAAAATAAATAATAATTGATTTAAAAAGAAATTTATATAATATTTAGTTGAATACAAAAAAAACTATAATAATAGCATAAATATAAATACAGACAAAAAAGTGGAAATATACTTTAAATATGATACTTTATTTAATAATAGATCTATAGACAAAAAAAAAGTTGCAATAAATCTGTTTAATAGATTATATATATATATTATTTTAGAACTAAAAATTAATTATAAAAAAATAGCTTTTTTTATAATATATACAGATTCATTTTACAGTAAATATAATAAAAAGGAATTTTAGGGCATTATTATTAATATAAAAACATTCAAATAATCTACAATAGAATATAAACAATATTAAGCATACAAGAAGAATATTAATAATATCGAAATAGATACAATTAAAGCAGGAATTACTAAAATTGCATTCGGAATAAGTAAGATAGAATTTATTAGATTTATACAAATCATTTTACTACCAGAAAATGTAAAATTCTATATTATAACAGTTGAAACATCTTTCTTACTGTTACTTCAGGATATGGACCGTTTTGGAATATATTATAATAATATTGAGAATTCATTGATTTTATACATAAAAAAATATTCCATTATTCGAAAATTTAAACATCCAATTTTAATATGGAATTTAAATATAAAACAATTCTTATAGGATTCTATTCAAAATAGTAAATACTATCTTACTAATAATAAGATTCAACGTTTACACCAAAAATTCAGATATTTATTAGCATACAAGTTTTATTAAATATTTTAACATATAGGATATAATAATATCAATAAAAAGAATTTAAATAATTTTACAAAGTTCTACAAGCACTGCTAAAAACATAGAAAATTATCTGGAAAATTCAAATTCAACCTTTAAAAGAATACTGAATTTAATTATTTTATTATTATTGATGTAATATATATCAATAGAAAACCTATTCTTTATATTATTAATAAAAATATTCGTTTTTAGATAGTATAATAGTTGAATAATATATTAATAAAGCATATATAGGACAAACTATGTATATACTGGATTAATACCTATATCAATTCATTTAATTACATTATCCATAATACAGAAAAGAACTTTATGGTTAAGGAATTCGTTAATAGTGCGAGTGCAATGGGCATTACTACAAAACCAGTTTTAGTTGAAGCATATTGGTCTATTGGATTAATTGAAAGAGGACACTATTTTATCCGCAGAGTATATATAATCATTAAGTATAAAATGAAAGAATCGGGGATTTCGAAGGAGATGATGCTACAAATGTCAATAAAGGCAGTAAACAATTTGGCAGGACCGGACGGGGTTACACCAATCTTACTGGTATTCAGCATTTATCTATGTATAAGCAAGCTCGATCTATTGGCACCTAGTGTAATCAAACGTTCAACAATAATCAAAAAAGTTATAATTAAGATTAACAAACTATATTCTAAACAATAGATTTTAGAAGTATTAAAATAACAAAATGAGCTAATGATTATATTAATTTATAATCTATCATCAAATGTGCAGGTATTAGTTTGGCGAGAAGGCAATAACCAAAGCGGATAATAAAATGGACCTTTTATACTTATTGGTATCAAAGGAGAGATATGTATAATCAATTTAATAAGCGGATCAACTAAATTTCGTTCTACTATAATAAAACTATTTTTTATAACATTTCAGGAAAATACAGGAGTTTTATAGGATAATGCAGAAGTTTAATAGGAAAATGCAGGAGTTTTATAAAAGAATACAAAAGTTTAATAGAATATAATTAAATAAGAATTAGTTGTACTACCATTACAATCAAGATTATTACAGATTATAATATTATAAATCCGTTGAATATGTGTTATAACAAATATTAGATTGCTTTTAGAATTAGTTATATATATTAATAATAATGATATTTCATCTAATATTATTATTTATTTTAATAGCGAAGATAAGGATTTAATAGTAGTTTATACAATAGTATTAAATACTTTGGTAATGTATTAAAAATCTTGATAGAAGGAACTATAGGAATTAATGGATAGTGGAATATTTAAGCTTATTCAAAAATCAGATATTTTATCTGATACACAGATTTTTAACTTCTGCTTTATTAATAAAATAAAGAATAAAAGAACTAATAAAGCATTTCCGAAATCGAGATTGATTGTTCAAGTATGGAAGGATTAGGGAAAAAAGCACTATTTTAATATAATCACTTACTATTTAATATGTTAGTTAGCAAATAATGATTGCTATTATGGTAATATTAAAGAATAATATATATAATAAGAACAATGTAGAAATATACATCCGCAATATTATATAAGTATATACGCAATCCAAATCCAATTTGATCAAAAAATTCTTCATTTGATTATTACCGGAATTATATATACCTAATGACTATATTCTATATATTATTTATTTATTATATAATATTCCAGAAACAGGAAATCATTAGTTTAGTATATATTATAAACATTATATCAATAAATTAAAAATAATGTAATTAATTTATAATCCTTATTTATTATATATAGACAAAAAGGATAAAATATTTAATATTATTGGATTATAAACTGATAATATTTTAATTATATGTAATAAAACATTTACAAAAAAAAAAAAAAGAAATTAAAAATAACTAATTTTATAGTAAAAGATTGCGAAAAGCTAGTATTAGATATATTTATTAAATTTAATAGAGGGATGATTATATAATATAAAAACGGATCTATTTTATTTATTTAGAAAAAACAATATAAAAATCTGAGGTTCGTTAAGACAATATTATCAGATATATCAGAAACTTGTAAAAAAGTACGAAAAGCTGCTATAGCAAAGGATTAATATATTGCTTAGTATGCCTGTAATATATATATCGCTATGATGATATAATCAGAAGTATTTTTCGATCTTTCTTTTACTGCCCAGATTATTAATCCAAAGGAAGAAGATATTAAAGCACTTAATAAACAACTTTAATGACAAATGAACAATAAAATAAGAGAACTGAAATTTGTACCACTCAATAAAGATACATTTCAGATTATAGTATTTACTAATACATTATTCGCAAATAATCCAGATCTTTCATTGTAAATAGATTATATTATTGTACTTAAGAATAAAGACAATAATGTAAATATAATTTATTAATCATCAATTAAATACAAAAGAGTGACAAAAAGCGTTCTTGCATTAAAGATATATAGAATAATATTCGAATTTGATATAAATATTATAATTAAAGGAATTATAAATAGTATCTTCAAAGATAAGGATATTCCATTAATAATTTGCACCAATTCAAAATTATTTTATTACTATCTAACCAAATTTAGAACTACTTACAAAAAGAGATTTATAATCGATGTAATAGTACTTTAACAATTATATAAACGATAAAAAATTGCAGAGATTAAATAGATTAATGAAGATTCTAATCCAGTAGATTCAATAACCAAGTCTAAATTATTGTAAGTCTTAAAGAATCTGATCAACAATAACAAAATCAATATCAAGGTTACAGAATAAGTAGAAAAAGACTAAAAAAATGATAGGGAAGTGGAATTTTAGGGATTCTATTAATAAAAATATGACAATATATATAAAAGTATGTATATTATTGTTATTTAAGGGATAGGTATATTAAGGAGGGATAGTCATACATTTTATCAACTGGACCAATAAAATAGAAAGTATATAAATAAAAGAACTCACATTTAAAACAGTTTAGTTCAACTTTTAGATAATTATTAGTATTGAAATAATTATATGATACACTAGGCTATATGTTAACGCCTGGGTATTCTATATAGTTGCTGTTCTATATATTTAGATAGTAACCCTTTAGAGCAATAATAAAATACAATGGTATACCCATTTTATTAACTTTCACCTTCAACTAGGTTAAACCGACAATAACCAAATCTTTAATATATAAATTTATATAAAGATTTAGCCGTTTATAAAACAACTGAAAATGTAAAAATTCTTAAAGTTTTATTTAAAATAAAAAACAGATTATTATCAAATTTTGCAATAAATTGTTTTTTAGAAATATATATATCCCTATCTTTAAATTAATTATTTATTTTATAGATTTTTTTAATTAAAAACAAATAATATATATATTCAGAAAGATAGTAAATATCTTCCAGAACCAATCTTTAAATTTTGCTAATTAATAAAGAATAATAAAATATTATTTAACCTTTTCTATTTATTTATATATTTCCGTTTCCAATTAATATAATTAACATTTCTTTTAATATAAAGAAAATACCAAAATTAAATTATACAATATTGGAATAATAATTATCAAATACATCTATATCCATTTTTTATCCCAAATTTAAGTTTATAACATTTGTTATTATTGTTTAAACTATTATATTAAATCTGTTATTTTTTTTTATAATTATTATAAAAAAATAAATTGAATTATTGCTATTATTACTATTTTTAGTTTTTATAAATTTAACTACTTTTTTTTTGTTAAATTTGTTTTTAAATTCCAGATATTTCGATCAACATTTAGATTTTGTATATCATTCAAACTTTTTACAATATTTATAAATTATTTTTTTTTTAATAAAATTAATTCTTGCGTTTTTTAAATATTAATATAATAATAGCTTTTTTTAATACAAATTGTTTATTTTTATTTTTATTAATTATATTAATCTAAAAAGTTTTAAAGTTAAATAATTTAATATTGATTTGAGAAGTTAAGTATTAGCTCTATATTTATTAAAATCAATAATCCTATAGTTTATTAATATATATTAAAGTATACTATTCTATATATAACAGGATTTTAAATATTTTAAATCGAAAAATATTGAAATTGAATATAATATTAAATTCCTCAATAAAGTTATAATTAATATAATTGATTTTAATAAAATTATAAATAACATTCATTTTAAATAAAAAATTAATATTTTTATAATAAGTATATAATTTCATTTATATCTTTATAGTTATATTATAACCCATAATAATCTTATATCCTCCATTGTAAATATTGTACTTAATTATAAACTGTATAATATTGTTTTCTTTTTTATATTTTTACTACAAAATAAATTTCTCCTTTAAAGGAATTGACTTGTTGTCTTCGTCCTCTTTAAAAGAAATAATAAATTTGCCCTTAAAATTGAAATATTTAATAATACTATTTATCTTACAAAAGCTTAGAAAGTTGTTTTTAAAAGCTAAAAAGTTTTTTTTATTCTAAAATCGAAATTCTAAAATAAATATTAAATATTTTATTTTCAATATTTCGATATTTAAGATTATAAATTTTGAAATAAATTCAAAAAGTTTAAAATGCTTTTTTGTAGTTTTTATACTTTTAAAAACATTTGAATAAAAAGGAAATATTAAAAATATAAACATATTGGAAAAGAATAATTTATTAATATTTATAAAAAGAAAAAAGAAAAAAAAGAGAAATAGAGATTTCCATTAAAATTATTCCAATTTTCAAAAAATGAATTATGTATTACTTTTATACATTGCCTTTTGCAAAAATAAATTCGATAACTTTTAAGATTATAATAGTTCTAAAAATAGCATTTACATTTAGTAATTCCGAAAATAGTACTAACACTTGTTCTTATAATATAGTACTTAAGGATAATATAACAGTTATTTTACAGAATATTAAAATAAAAAAAATAAAATAAAAGTAATTATATAAAAATAATAGATTTAGCCCCAAAAGTAAAATGAGATTATAGAATACTATATATTAATTATAAAATAAAAGAAAATAAATAAAAACGTTAAAAACGGAAGATTTATAATCTATTGAATATAATAGTAATATTAATTTTATTAGTATAATTAGAGAACTAAGTTCTATTATAAATAAGATGACTTATATATAATATATAAGTTATCTGACTAAGCTAGTATATTAAATCTATTTTTAATAATAATTATTATATGCTTATTAATATTATATATATAGATATTTTTGTTATTTTTAAAAAAGTTGCTAATGTTAGTTTAATTGTACAAATAAACTTCGTTTATATATATATAACCAACTTTATTAATATAATCAGTGTTTTTTGTAGGAAAGCGCTTTTATATTAAAACGCAATATAACCTTATTTTATTAGGATTGTATTACTTCTATAGCCAGCCTTATAGAAGTGCCACCAGTCCATTATAAATGCCTTTATACTACGATTCTTGATCGAGTTCTATGAGAGCCGACCGACATTGTTAATATAGATAAGTAATCCTATAATCTTAATATAGTTAAGATCGGGCTCTTGGCTATATATAGCTTTATAAGGAGAAGTTTTAATAGAACTATTATACGTTCTATTTTTAATATAAGCAATGGCCTGAATTATATTAGGCTATAAGAAAAAAGGAATCTCTTTTTCTTTTACTAAACGTAATAATCTTTTAATAAGATATCTATTTAGATTTTTAGTTATTTTATTTTGCGAATATGTATATTCACATAGTATTCCGCGATTCTTCATGAATTTATTCTATTTATTAGATTGAAATTCAAGAGTATTATTTAAATTTAATATTTTGATTTTAGTATCGAATGAATTTTTGATTATATTGTAGAATTCGATTAGAGTATTATAGGCTTAGAACTTTATTTTGATACGATATACCCAAATCGCTTTAGTAGCCTAATTGGTGAAAGTAATAAAGTATTTTTCACTTTTTAATTCTATTACTCTGAATAATTCAGTAATACCTAGGCTAAATTTTTCGAATTTCTAATTTGGATTAGGGGTTTTTAAAGCTTTTCTGCTTATTATCTGGCGAAGTTTGCCAAATTAATTAGATTTTATATTGAGAATAGATTCAATA
>PDUE01000031.1:22566-32870 GCA_002909645.1 Monilinia polystroma
TCTTTAATCACACTAATAGAATCTATATTACTATTACATTTAATAGGTTATAAGCCCTCCGTTTTCAGCGTTTTTATTGATTTTCTTCTATTTATAATTGATATATAATATTCTATAATTTTATCTTATTTTCGGGGCTAAATCTACTATCTTTATATAGTTACTTTTATCTCATTTTTTCCATTTTAGTATTCTATAAAACAACTATTATATTACTTTTAAATACTATATTATAAAAACGAATATTGATACTATCTTCAGAATCACCAAATGTAAATACTATCTCTAGAACCATTGTAATCTTAAAGTTATTAAATTTATTTTTTCAAAAAGCAATATATAAAAACAATGTATAATTCACTTTTCAAAAATTGAAATAATTTCAATAGAAATCTCTATTTTTCTTTTTCTTTCTTTTTTATCCTTATGAATATTAATAAATTATTCCCTTTTAATACTTTTATACTTTTAATATTTTCCTTTTATTTATTTATTTATTTTATTTATTTACAGTTTAGCGTCTCTATATAAAATAACTAGTTCAAACTTTCTAAGGGGTATTAACAACAGGCTCACAACAGAGGTAAAGCTTCCCCACAAGCCTTTCTTATATAATCGAATGCTATACCTATTAATATTTCTAGTATTCTTGCCCTTTTGTTTTTATTGTTAAGTAATGCTATTTTCCTTTTCTTTTATAATCCTTTTCCCTCCTTTTAGAAAAGCGATCCCATTATATTTCTTATATAATCCACATTATATTAAAAAGTATATATATGCGTAAAAAGTACTTTTTATTAAATTAGTTTATAATTTATATAAAAGCTATTTATAATAATTTATTTGTATATTTACTATATATAAGTATTAATAATATAATATTAGATTATTATAAGAAAGTTTTTGAAAAGTTTGGGGTATATTAATAATACGTTTAGATATTTTTATCCTTCTTTAAAGTAGCTAAACGGATGTTCGAATTTAATCGGCCAAGTATAAAACTTGTATTAGAAGATTTCGCAGAATATTAGGTAATTAGAGGTTTTCTTGTATCCATAGAAACAGATAAGCTCCATTTTAGTATATCCGAATTTTCTATGATATTATACAAAATCGCTATATACCATTCGAATGGTTAGAAGCTAATGTAATATCGTTTGGGGGAGGTGTAGTTTTGGAGGCTTGATTATAGAATATTCGATTTTCTATTTGTAGTATAAGGCCAAAAGATCTGAATAGTATTGATTCTATCAGTTAAATGTAATTATGTTTGTAAGGGCCCTTATTATTATATTTATTCTATTAATTATAAGCTCTGCTAAGCTATCATTATCTATTCATCCCTTATTTGTACTAATATTAATTAGTTTATCCATTGTTTTATTATCTTTAATACCTATATAATCTAAAAACTATTTAATACTGATTTTATATCGGTTTATAAAAGTATAATATTTCAAAAAAGCCTATTAAAAGGTATTAAATATATTTACTTATATATATTATATTATTAAAATATTATTAATATATATTCATATTCGTTTATTTATAAATTAAAAAATATCTAAAGTACATTACAGGTTTTTAAAAGCATTTATTATTTTTGTATTAAAAATATAAAATAAATTGTTTATTATTTCATTTTCTATTCTGGTTAACGTTTGATTGTAGTATATAGTATATCCATAATTTATAAGCTTTATGTTGTTCTTGTATTATTTAATGTTATTCAAGAATACAATGATTGTATTCCTATTTAATTAACTTTATTATATATTAAAATGTTTGACCACAGTTTCCTTTGTTTTTTTTTTTATAAAATCTGTTTTATAGTTAGACAAAAAATGCAGTTAAACCAGTATTGGCTTTAGGGCACACAATATTAATATATTTACACAGTATAGTTTGGTTATACACTGTTAGAGTAGAAATAATGCTTTAAATTAGTAAATTAATGGATAAATAGTATCGAAAATCCTAAGTTTAAGCGCAAAGTGTATACAGGCGTGCTCAAGGGCAATGCTGCCCGACAATAGCCCTACGTTCTGAAGGATGTTGGCTGTAGGCGTAGTGCACTAAATCGGAAGAACTCCTCATGCTATTAAAACAATAATCTTATTGATTTTATCTATTAGCGGGCCCAGCCTTGTGCTAACCATTTGGTTGCGGTCGTAGCCGGCCGCTGCGCTAGGCAGAAATAGATTATATTATAGCTACTTTCTAGAATATCCTACAATATAAAATAGGTTCGCTATACCTATAAACGCTTTCCCAGCATACTATGATAAAGCCACTAATACTAGGCTTTTGTAGAATTCTTTAATTATATTAAACCATCTATATTATGTTTACTTTTGGAAATCCTGATTAACGCCAAAACCATCGTTTTACACCCCTATTTCTGTTTGTTCTATAAGCCTATTCGATATCTTATTGCCATCTACCTAATACCCTATTGTAAACCGATACGCGCATCCGTTTTTTTGGGCTATATAGATAATATCGCTATCGCTGCTATTATATACTACACCCCACAGTATATAAATGCTGTTTCGCGTTACCTTATCGAATCTCTCCTCCCCTATAAGGCCAACCATGTTTTGTAGGCTTTACTACTATTATATCCTTAACCAAACAATATAATACTAGTATTTCTAGTTTATTAACCAAAATAATATCATCCAAATCCATCCTCCTAATATATAATTCGTAATATAAATGAATCCTTTATATTCAGCAAAGCCTATATTAAAAAATAGTATCTACTTGAGTTCATTTGCTGCTATAGTAGTTATCGAAATCTGTAATATTATATATATTAAAAGGCGGCTTTTGCCGAAGCTTATCCATCGCTATATCGTTTAATCAATGCTTTTACTAAAACGAAGTTTAATATTATATATTGAACATATCGTATATTATTACTTTTAGGATATCTAAAAGCTTATCGTATTAATATACACACAATACACACATATAAAACACTTGTAGTATACCCTTCCTCAACCATTATAATAGAACTAGGCTTCATTATATTAATACGAAAACTGTGGATGATTAATAGCGATTATATATAATAACAAAACCCTAATTTATCTATTCCCCTTCGTTTTTAGATAAAAATGTAAGCAACGATTATACTATTTTCCCTTATTATACCTAAGGGATTATAACAATTAATAACTTTTAAAAAAATAAACGGGCTTTTATTAAAGATTAAATAACAAATAGCAACCTGCTGTAAGTTTATAAATATATTAATAAACTTTTTAAAAAAGATTATTAAAATTTTTATTTTAAAAAAAATATTTATTATTCTTCTTATATAAAAAGCGATTTTAATATATATTATGAATATTTTTATAGTAAAAATAATATTAAAGGTTAAGGAAGGTTTAAAAGCTTTAAAAACAAAAAAAAGCATAACGGCAATTCTATTACCTATAATATAGACAGAAATCACAAAGATCCCTAAAGCTAACAAACTTTCAACTACCCTTTATAATAAAGTTTTTAAAGTAAATTCTATAAAAAAAAATATTATTAAAATAATAAAAATGAATAAATGTATTTTAATAAGATATGAATTCTTTATAAGCTTATTTTGCAATAGTCTTTTTCTAATTCAGAAAAACTTAATTAAAACTATTCTTAATATCAAAAAAGGGGATATTCTAGAAGTAATAATATATAAAATAAAATGGATTCTATATTCTAAATTGTTAAAAATATAAAATATTTTAATAAAAAAGGTTTATAAATTAAAGATATATAAAATTATGAAGATTATATAGTTAAAGCTTTTTTAAATATAATATAATTATTATATAAAATAAATATCAAAAAATTTATTTAATATAATTAACGGATAAATTAAAATTATAAAAAAAATAATAATAAGAAAAGTTTGGATTCAAATCGGTACCAATCTAGTAAAATACCTTAAAAGTTTCAGAAATGATACAGAGGATATATAAATTATTAGTTTTATTATTTTAATTGTCTTATTCCAATTATTCGAAATTATTCCTCTTTTATTTCACCTACTTCCCTATAATCAAATAAAACTTTATAAATAAGATTACTAAATTTATTATAATATTTACTATTATACAAAACTAATACAATACAATAATTATAATATTGCAAAAACTAAATATTAAAATCTAATATATAAACTTTGTTTAATATTTGTAAAATGTAACAAATACTATAATCTGTTTTTAGCAAAATATAAAGAATATTTATTAGCATTTTAGAGTATTATTAAAGAAAAATTATAATACAATTTAACTAAAACTTAAATAAAAGCAATCTATAGGAATAATTAGAAAATCCAAAAGGCCTGCGTTTCTAATATAACTATAAAAACAGTATAAGTAATACATATTTTCCAAATAGAAACCTAAAACTCCTAAAATTTGTAAGGCTTCTAAAGTTTTTTAAACTTTATAGCCTGTTTTAATTTAGCTTAAACCCTAGCATTTAATTATATAAAAGTTCTAATATTAATAATATTAAAAAAGTTTAACAAAAATACAAAATATATTATTAATTCGATATTGATATAAAATAAGACATCAAAATATACAAAAACCGTTTTAAATTAAATAAACCTTAAACTTTTATTATAAAATAATATATATAAAGTTTGTATAAAGAATATAATAAATTTTAATAATAAAAAAGCTATAACTAATTTGTAGTTAATTAAAGTTATTAACTTTTTTTCTAATAAATAGCAGATTAAACAAATATAACAGTGAAGGCCGTAAGGATAGTTTTACCTTATATATTATAATAATATAAACGAATATAAAAAAAGAAATAAAAGTATATAACATTTTATTATAGTTTGTATATAAAAATAAGGTGGATATAATATATGTTTAAAAACCTTAAAGCTTTTTGGGGAATAGGATATAGAATCACCCAATATACAACTGTTATACTCTGTATAATACATAGGAGTTAAAAAAAGTATAAAAAAGGGAGGCCAAAAAATTAAAAACTATATTATACATCCGGCGAAATGCTATATTGCAAGTATAACAGCGTTAGGGGGAATATAATAAAGATATAATATAGCTTATAATAAATGATTTTTAAATAATAAATATTTATTATAAATCTAACATTATAGCAATAATAATTTATATAATAAATATCGCTTTAAGGTTTTGTATACTAATCGGCGGTAATTTCAATGTAAAATATAATATTTTCAAGTCAGGGATACTTTTAGTTATTCAAAATGCCATCCTTTTCAATTGATTCTAAAATACTAATATAAACTTTATTAGCGAAGTAGGAACCTTTATTTATTGTATAAAGTATATAATTAATTTTACATTCTCCAATATATCCTTTATAAAAACAATTATACGGTAGGATATAGACTGTAGATCGAATTACTATACACAGGTTATTATTATCCCAGGGCAAAGAATGCTGATTAATAAGCATGTTGGATATAGAGTTATAAAAGATAAATTATATATTTTTATTAATTTAATAGAAAGCGAAATATATTAATTTCTAAAAGTAAGATTCAATACTTTAAAAACCAAGTTTAAAATTGCTATAAAGCGATTTATAGATTTATTCCAGTGGGTAATATAAATTATAGGTTAATTAGTAAGCGATTAAATATGATTAGTGTTTTAATGGACGAAGGAATGTATATTTATATATAATTTATATAAAAATACTAATAAAACTCTGGAGGATAAAAGGAGGATATTTATTATAATGCGTAAGGCAAAAAAGAATTACTGGAGGAGGATTATAAATAATATAACAAATAATTCAGACTTTTATAAAATAATAGGCTAGTATAAGATAGCCCCCTCCCTTAAATCCCTACCGTTAATAGCGGATAACTAATTAATCAAGGGTATAAAGGAAAAGGCAGAGATTCTATTAAATAAAATATTATATAAATATAATGATACAGATGATCTAGAGATGGACCCGATAATAAAGGATTATATTCTAACTTTTCCCTAAAATATTAGTATATCTTTAAAGAAGGTAAAGCGGAATATTATTAGAGTTTTAAGTATTTTACTAAAATCTAATAAAATTATTATCCAGTTTTTAAAAGCTTATTGGAATAGTATTAAAAGTTATATTTATAATTTATTTAAATATTATCTTAAAAGAAACTATTTCCTTAAAGTATAATAATTAGCTAAAATAGTAATACTATCCAAAATCGGCAAGAAAGATAAAAGCTCCATCTATTCCTAGCGTTCGATAACTTTATTATCCTATATTAATAAAGGTTTAGAACTAACATATTATTATATTTCAGAATTCAACAGTAATAAACACATACACAAAACACACGTACAAAACAACTACAGCGCGCCCTTTCTCGACTATTATGGCAGAACCGGACTTTATTATATTAGTATGAGGGCTGCGGAAGGTCAACGTTGACCATATGCGATAATAAGACTCTATTTTGCCTACCCCTTTTTGTTCTTAAATTAAAGAAAGAATAAAGAATATATTGTTTTCCTTTATTGTATTTAAAGAATTATAACAATTTATAGTTTTTTAAAGAATAAACAGATTTTTATTAAAGACTAAATAATAAACGATAATCTGCTATAAGTTCATAAATATACTAATGAATTTTTTGAAAAGAATTATTAAAACTTTTTTATTAAAAAAAATACTTATTATTCTTTTTATTCAAAAAACAATTCTGATATACATTATAGACTTCTTTATAATAAGAATAATATTAATAATTAAAAAAGACTTAAAAGCTTTAAAAGCAAAAGAGAATGTAACGGCAACTCTGTTATTTATAATATGAGCAAAAATCGTAAAAACCCTTAAAACTGATGGGGTATTGAATATTTTTAATAATAAAGCCTTTAAAGCAGATTTTACAAAAAAAACCGTTGTTAAAGCAACAAAAATGGATAAGTGTATTTTTACTAAATATAGATTTTTCGTAGATTTTTGTTGGGATAGTCTTTTTTTAATTCAGAAGAATCTAATTAAGACTATCCCTGGGATTAAGAAAAGGAATATTCTGGAGGTGGTAGGGTGTAAGACAGGGTGGGTCCTATATTCTAAATCCTTAAAAGTATAGAATATTTTAATAAAAAAGGTTTATAAACCTAAAATTTATAAGATTATTGGGATTATATAATTAAAGTTTCTGAAGAAATAGTACAGCCATTACATAAGATAAATATTAGAATCCCTTTTTAATATAATTAATGAATAAATCGAAATTATTAAAAAAATAATAATAAGGAAGGCTTAAATCCAAATCAGTATCATCCTAATTAAATGCCTTAAAGGTTTTAAGAGCGATACAGATAATATATAGATTATTAGCTTTATAATCCTAATTGCACTTTTTTGGTTGTTTAAAATTATTCCATTTTTGTTTTAGTTATCCCTTTGTAATTAAATAAAACTTTATAAATAAGGTTGTTAAATTTATTGTAATATTTATTATTATATAAAACTAATATAATACAATAATTATAGTATTGTGAAAATTAAATATTAAGATTTAATATATGAATTTTATCCGGCTTTTACAAAATATAATGGGTACTATAATCCTTTCCTGATAGGGCATAAAAGGTGTCTTTTAATACCCTAGAACATTGCTAGAAGAAAACTGTAATGTAATCTAATTAAGGGTTAAATAGAGATAATCTATAAAAATAATAAAACGATATAAAAAGTATATGTCTTCAATATATTCATAGGGATAATATAAGCAATATACACTTTTTAAGCGGAAGTCTAAAGCTTTCAAAGTTTGTAGGACTCTCAAAGTTCACTAATATTTATAGTTTTTACAAATGCTATTTACATTCTAATATTTAGCTATATTAAAATTGTTATACCAACAATATTGAAAAAAGATAACGAAAAGGCGAAGTATATTACTGATTCGTTAATATTATAGGGCAAAACTTTGAAACGTATTAAAGCTGCCCCAAACTAAATAAATTTTAGATTTTTATTACAGAATAATGTATGCAGAGTTTATATAAAAAATACGATGGATATTAATAACGATAAAGCTATAGCAAATATGTAATTGATTGAAATTATTAATCTTTTTTCTAATAAATTGTAGATTAAACAAATATAGTAGTAAAAACTATAAGAATAGTTTTATTCTATATATAATAATAATATAAATAAATATAGGGAAGGGTATAGAAGTATATAGCATTTTATTACAGTTTATATATAAAAACAATATGAATATGGTATACATTTAGGAACTTTAAAGCTTCCTAAAAACTAAGATATAAAATTATTTAGTATATAATTATTATATTCCTTATAATTTGTAGAAATTAAAGGAGGTATGGGAAAGGGAGATTAAAAAGCTAAAAACTATATTATACATCCAATAAAAGGCTATATTGTAAGTATAATAGTAGCGAGGTGAGTACAACAGAAATATAATATAGCTTAAAATGAACAATTATCATATAATAAACATTTATTATAAATTTAGTACTCCAAAAATAATAGTTTACACAATAAGTATTACTTTAAAGCCCTATACACTAATTAATAGCGATTTCAATGCAAAATATAATACCTTCAAGCTGAAAATGCTTTCAGCCTTCCAAAGCGTTACATTCTTAAACTAATCCCAAAATATTGGTATAAACTTTATTAACGAGGTAGGGACTCTTATTTATTAAGTAGGGTATATAATCAATTTCACCTTCTTTAATATACCCTTTACAAAAACAACAATAAGGCGAAATATAGATTATAGGTTAAATTATTATACATAGGTTATTACCATCCTAAAGCAGGGGATACCAACTAGCGGACGCATTGAATACAAAGTTACGGAAGACAGCCTACACATTTTTTTTAATTTAATAAAAAGCAGGGCGTATTGATTTCTGTAATTAATATATAATATTTCAAATATTAAGTTTGAAATAGCTATAAAGCGATTTACAGATTTATTTCAAAAGGCGATATAAACTGTAAAACAACCAGCGTACGATCAGACACAATTAGTGCTCTAATAAACAAGGGAATACATGTTTATACATAGCTTATACAAATGTATTAACAAAACCCTGAAAAATAGAAAAAAAATGTTTAGCATAATGTATAAAGTAAAAAGAAATTATTGGAGGAGGGTAATAAATAATACATTAAATGATTTAGATTTTTATAAAGTGGTAGGCTAGTATAAAGCAACTCTTTTTTTTAAATCCCTATCGTTAATAGTAAATAGTTAATTAATTAAAGATATAAAGGAAAAAGTAGAGGTTTTACTAAATAAAATACTACATAAATATAATAATTTGAACGATCTTAAAACAGATCTAATAATAAAGGATTACATTTCCATTTTCCCTTAGAATATTAATATATTCTTTAAGAAAATAAAATAGAATATTATTGAAGTTTTGAATATTTTATTAAAAGTTGATAAAATTATAGTCTAGTTTTTGAAAGTTTATTAGAATAATATTAAAAAGTATATTTATAATCTATTTAAATACTATTTTAAAAGAAGTTATTTTTTTAAAGTATAATAATTAATAAAAATAGTAATACTATTCAAGATTAGTAGGAAGAATAAAAGCTCTATTTGCTTCTAATATTCGATAACCCTACTATCCTATATCAATAAAGGTTTAAAACAAATTATTATAAGGCGGGTGGTATAAATATTATTAATATATAATACATTAAATCTCCAATATTGTAAAGCTTTATTAAAAAGATTGATAATAAATCTAGTTATAGTGTTTATATATAATATAAAAAATGCTTTTGTTAAAAAACTAGAGGTTACCCTAATTATAATAAATATATAAGAAACTTTTAATATATTATTACCCTAATAGCTATTTAAAAGGATACAGAATTAGGATTAGTTTATATTCTTATTAAAGATAGTTAAATTATTCTTATAGGAATGTAAGATGGTTATTCGATTTGAGGATATATATATGAACAAGTCACAAATATAATACAGTATTTTTTAGGGGTTATTTCTATCTCCGGTATTATACATGTTCTATTTAGCGGAGCTTCTAAATCAGGATTAGGCCTTTTATTTTGAATATGCGGACAATATTGCGTTTTATAAAATAAACAAAATACTAGAAGAAAACATTATAATAATTATAAGAGATATATAACAAATTAAAGTATAGGAATTAACGAATAAAGTTATTTTCGTATTAAAGAAGTTAAAGATAATATATTTTATTTGTAAGTATTATATATATATTCCGGAGGTTGTTATTTTATTTATATTAATTATAAGA
>PDUE01000031.1:34468-47734 GCA_002909645.1 Monilinia polystroma
CTTTTCCACTTTAGGCAAAAGGGTAGGAAATTGATTAATATACAATTTCCCCTATAGTTAAATATACTCTTTCCTTTATATAAAGGAGAGGAGAGGACAGACAGAATTCAATATAATACTTTTTATACTATACATTTTATGCTCAAATATAATTATAGGCCTACAATGTGAATCCAACATTGATTAATAATTGAAACTACACTTTAATCATAGAACAACTAAATATAATACTTAAAAGAGACAAAATCGAAAGACGGACAAAGAATATCTATCTAATATATATAATATTCTTATATAAAGTATTATTAAAAGACACTTTGTACTATCTTTAGAAATTATACTATAAATCAATATTTATAAATAAATCTTAATTTAGGGTTTAAACAAATATTATATAAATATATATTAATTATAATCTATATTTATTTATTTATTTATTTATTTATTTATTTATTTATTTATTTATAGTTTAGCGTCTCTATATAAAATGGCTAGTTCAAACCTTCTAAGGGGTATTAACAACGGGCTCGCAATGGAGGTAAAGCCTTCCCACAAACCTTTCTTATATAGCCAAATATTATACCTATTAATATTCCTAGCGTTCCTACCCTTTCGTTCCTATTATTAGGCAATATTAGTTTCCTCTTCCTTTACAGTCCTTCTCCCTTCTTTTAGAAAAGCGATTCTGCTGTATCTTTTGCGTAGTCTGCACTATATTAAAAAACATATATATACATAGGAAGTACTTTTTATTAGGCCAATTTGTAATTTATATAAAAGCCGTTTATAGTAATCTATTCGCGTATTTGTTATACATAAGCATTAATAGTGTAATACTGGGTTATTATAAGAAAGTTTTCGAAGAGTTTGGGGTGTATTAATAGTACATTCAAATATTTCTATCCTTTCTTAGGGCAGCTGGGCGGGCGTTTAGGTTTAATTAGCTAAGTATAGAACTTACACTAAAAGATTTTGTAGAATATTAAGTAATTAGAGGTTTTCTTATATCCGTAAAAATAGGTAAACTCCGCTTTAGTATATCCGAATTTTTTATAGTATTACGCAAAGTTGTTATGTACTGTTCAAATAGTTAAAAGCCGATGTAACATTATCCAGGGGAAATGCAGTTCTGGGGGCTCGGTTATAGAGTATCCGATTTTCTATTTACAGTATAAAGCTAAAAGGCCTAAATAACATTAACTTCACTAATTAGATGTAACTATATTCATAAGGGTCCTTGCTATTATGCCTATTCTATTAATTATAGATTCTGTTAAGCCATTGTTATCCATTTATCCTTCGTTCGCATTAATATCAACCAGTTTATCTATTATTTTATTACCTTCAATATTTATATAATCTAAAAACTATTTAATACTAATCTTATATCAGTTTATAAAAGTATGGCATTTCAAGAAAGCTTATTGAGAGGTATTGAACACATTTATTTATATATACTATATTATCGAAATATTATTAATATATATTCATATTCGTTTATCTATAGATTAAAAAATATTTAAAGTATATTACAGACTTTTAAGGGTATTTATCACTTTTATATCGAAAATATAGAATAAACTATTTATTGTTCTATTTCCTGTTTTGGCTAACGTTTAATTGTAATATACAGTATATCCGTATTTTATAAGCTTCGCGCCGTCCTTATACTGTTCAATACTGTCCAAAAATATAATAATTGTATCCCTACTTAACTAGCTCCACCATATATTAAAATGTTCTGCTATGGCTTTCTTTATTCTTTCTTTTGTAAGATCCATCCTATAGCCAGACGAAAAATGCAATTAAGCTAGTATTAGCCTTAAGGTATATGATATCAATGCGTCTACGCAGTGCAGCTTGGTTGCGTACTGTTGGGGTAGAAGCAGCGCTTTAAATTGGCGGACCAGCGGATGGGCGGCGTTAAGAGTCCTAAACCTGAGCATAAAGTATATACAGGTGTACTTAAAGGCAATGCTGCCCAACAGTAGCCTTACATCCTGAAGAATGTTAACCGTAAATGCAATATATTAAACCAAAAAAACTTTTTATACTATTAAAACAATAACCTTATTAATTTTATTTATTAACAGGCCTAACTTTATACTAATCATTTGATTACAGTTATAATTAGCTATTACGCTAGATTTTAGTTTGCTACTATACTAGATCTTTAAGCTATAAAGTAGGGAGGATTGTACATAAATGATTATAATCTTTCTTAGTAATATAGCAAACGGGCTAAACTTAATGTCTACTAGCTTTTTTATATAGTATATTACTTTTAATGCTTTTAATATACATTTTAATATATACTTTTTAAAAAAAAGCTTATAGTTTATTTAAATATTTAATTAATATATAATAAATTACTTTTTGTTTATTATAATTATTAGATTAATAATAAACTTTAATAATATTATAATATTAAATAAATTTATATTCCGTTTTTATAAAAGATATATTATTTTTAGTTTTTTTAATATAAAAACTACTTTGTTTATAACATTCTAGCTTATAATCTAATATATATTACATTTTAATATATTTATATTACTTTTCATTAATTTTGAAGCTTTATAAATTATAATATCATTTATATAACCAAAATATAATATATAATCCTAATTAAAAAGTTCTGCCAAATACAGAACATATAAAACTGAAAATAACGGCAAGCTCTGTGGGGTTCTATATTACATTTTCGATTTTATAGTATATATGTCCTTCAGTTAGATCTTGACCCTACAATCCACCAGAAACGAGCTGACTAGTTGGAGTAGTTTTATAAACTAGCTCTGCTATTGTATCCGTTTTAAAAGCTTTTTAAAAAATAATATATTAAATATACTTTACACATTAAATATAACCAGTGTTATCTTTTTATTTTAAGCGAATACTGATTCTGCATTATACACGAATAAAGCGACCAGATTTATAGTTAAGCGTTTGGGAAGGGCTTCGCTATGCTGTGGACTAATTATTTTATAGTGTATTGCAGTTTAGAAAATTCTTTTAATAATAAACCGTTTTAAGCCCTTATTAATATACAATAGTAATATAATCAATCTCTATAAATATACCGAAGTTTTATTTTTTTTATTTGCTTTCAAAAACATTATTATTTCTGCAAACTTCTATTTAAATAAAAAATAGATTAATTTAAAGTATTTTTGAAAGAAGTCTTATATATATTTTTTGATATATTACCAGTATATTATCAATAAGCGGACGGTAATACGGTTCGCTTTAAGAAAAGTGCTTAATATATTGATCATATTTTTTTCTACCTTTTCAAATAAAACGGCCGTTGTTTATAAGAGCGTTGGTTGCTATACTCCCGCTTTAAGAGGGTTATAGTTCAAATCGTCCAAATTGTTATATTTCTATAGCACTTTTTCTAAAAGAGCTTCCGCTTTTTTTTTAGTGCTTTTGATACTTACACTATTTACAATTAACGGCGGGGCTTTAAGTGAAAGGAATATCTTATGCTATCCCACTACTTTATATAGGTCGGCGTTTTCCGCTGTATTATCAATAATTCGACGTTAATAATCGCATTTAGCGTTTCGAATTATTATAAGCATTATACACCGTTTATACTCTTAATCTAGCTCCGATTGTTGGCATACTTTTATATAATTAATATATAGTTTAGTATAAGCCGGCATCTATTAAAGCACTGATTTAATTGTATTTTGCACCTTTTTTCTTATTATTTTAATAATATTTTGAAATAAAATAATTAGAAATCTAGTAATATTGTTTAGATCGTTTAATCTCTATGTAATAGTTAACTACAATAAAAATAAGGCCCTCGAATTAATTATATATATAAACCTTTTTAGATTATTTTCTATAATTTGGTAGTCTATATTAGTATTGATTTGCTGGCCTTTTCCTAATATTAATATAATTAAAGTATAATAGTTCAAATTGTAATCCAGATTATGCCTAACCTTTGTTTTAACGAAGGGAATATTTGAAAAGATTAGGTTAATTGTATAATTAGTATAATATATAAACTTTTCTAAATCCTTAATAAAGTTTATACCGCTATTTAATAACCAAACAACTAGTAAAAAGCCATAATTAAAGAAACGGATTTTTGATTTAAATATATTATATTTTGCATTAAAATTCTCTTTAATTAAAAAGTTTAACAGTATTTGTAAGTTTAATATATAATTAATTATATATTTAATATTGAATTTTTTATATATATTAATAATATAAAAGCTATTTATTTTTAATTAAACAATATCCTAGTTAATGTTATAATAATATTATTATATAGTCAGGCTTGCTGTTTTTTATATATATAATATAATCTATAATTTTTTTATTTTGCATTTAATCGTTTATATTTGTTTTTAAGCGTTAACGAATGTGTAGTATTTATATATTAAATAATTTTATGTTTTTATTCTAGAATATACATTAGACTTTTAAATATATATTACATTAGCCTACTTTTTGAATGCAAACTATAGTAAAACTAAATGTGCAGACTTTAACCATCTTATATTCGTTTAAACCACTTTTAATCCGTTAGCTTGTATAATCGTATAATTTTTATTATATTTCTTTGTTTTGTTTTTTATTATAAAAATGGGAAAAAAGGAATATTTGTATCAAAATTTATATTATTATTTGGAATAAAGATTACTTTATCCTCAAGTGCAGTTTAAACGCTTTACTTTAATAGCTTTGCTAGATTTAAGAATTTAATAAAAGCCGTCTTATATTTTACTTAGTATATTTATTAATTAATTGCTTTATATTCTGTTATATATACTTTTAGAATTAGGATTACAATTTGTATTTTATCCTTAAAAATACGCTTTTGCTAACGTTTAACTACCAATTCGCATATTTTTTATATAATTAATTATTAACAACAAATATCGTTTAACTAACATACTATAAGTCAAACGAATTTGCTATCTACCTTTTTTAAGACTATTATATAATATTTATACCCTACTAGAAAAAAGCTATAACATTTAGCATATTAGGGCAAAACTATATAAATAGTACCTTACATTTTTTAATACTTTATTATAATTACCCTATAATTATTATATTTAGAAAATATATAATAATAAAATAGATTACAAAATTTCTAATACCCTAAATTATAAAGTTTTATATTCCTTTTTTTAATAAAAAATCTAGAATATTCTAAAAATTCGAATAAAGTAAAAAAGCGAATTTCCTTTTTAAAACTAATATATTAAATTGATATAAAACCTATTATTTAAATGTAATAATAATTTACTAATTTATATTCAATTTGGATTTTAGCTTTTTTAAAAACAATATTAATTATAATAAATTAATTATTCAAAAGATTTATTAGAACGTTAAGAATGTAAATTAATTGGTATATAGATTATTTCTTTATTTATTTAAGGATAATGCAGCGGATAATCTTGCAGATTGTAGTAGCATTTAAATCCTTTAGGATAAAATTATATATAGTTTTGGTGCTAAACTTAATCGCTTAATTTATAGAAGTGGCCCAAAGTTATAGAATATTTTTGGCCTTAATCTAAAGAACTGCCTTCATAATGGCCTTCTGGATAAAAAACGGTTGATTTTGGACTAATAGAGATTCCGGTTTGGCCTAAATATATATACATAAATCTGTTTTTTTCCTTATAAACCCTGCCAACATATTCTTAACTGTAGTAGAGCTAGCCGCAGGTGTGGTAGAGTTTTCGGGGTGTCCAGAATGTTTTTAGGAAAAGGTATGTTTTATAAATACATTTATATCTATTATTATTGTTTTTGCAACTTTAAAGGCTTCTATATAAAATTGTTTTGATGATTGTTTTGCGGTAGAAATCCTAAATAAATATTAATTGAAAAAGGCTAGCAATCCGTTTTAGATTTTTTAAGTAAGTATTTTATGCTTTTTTAACAAGTTGTATACAAATCCCTCAACATTCGCAATAAAGTTCCTAAATATTAAATATCAAAGTGCTACTTCGTATTCCATTCTTTTAAATCCATCCAGCATTATATTAAACACTGGTGAGCTTAAGGAATTGATTATTGGCAGGACCGATGCCGTGCCATAAGGAATTCGAATAATTTGGAATAGTGTGGGAAATGCGGCTGCTTGCTTCCGCGTATGCGTGGCTACGCCCGCGATCGTAAGCCAGTGCGGCGTCTAAAGCGCCATTGTTGTAGGCAAATCACCTTAAGATAATAGTGATCTGTATATAATGATTTGTTTGTATAAAAAATAAGCTTTTTGTTTATATTAGCTTTATTTTAGGATTGTAATTATAATCTATATAAATGCTTTAGGAAGTCTTACTTATATCCATTATACATTACGATTAATTAGCTTATACAAAAGAGCTATACTATCGATTTTATTAAAACCTAAATCAATTGTAATCCGTTACAATATTGTAATACAATATTTCCTATATTTAATACTATATTATATAAAATTAAAAAATAGGGATAAACTTTCGACCTAATAAATTAAAAACAATTTATAGAAACTAAAGTTAATATATATATTATAATATAGATTCTTAATTATTAATATTAACGATATAATGAAACTGTATTTTGGGAGGAATTTTAAGAAGTTTTTATTAATTAAACAATTAATCACTTTTATATAGTAAATAAAGTTTGTTTAAAATTATGTCGATTATATCTTATATAATATAGAGTAAAGGTAAACAAACTAATCGCCTAATATAGATTCTTTACTAGATTAGCTTAAATAGCAGCAAAAAGTCCAAAAACCGAATAGAATAATGAAATGGAATAAGAAAAAAGCGAATATCGGTAAACCAACCCTCGAGATTTTTCTATACTAAATAAAGCAATAGACCAATTATATAATAAACCTTTAATGCAATCTAAATCAAAATTATTTAATTAACGAAATTTGGACCAAAATATATTAAATCTCCAATTCGAATAAATTAAATCTATAATTAAATATTTTATATAACAGATAATGAATAATAAATATATAACATTTAAAAGTCATTAATATTCTTCTATACGATCTATATTATATACATTGGACAGAAAGCGATCATCCCTATATTTCAATATAAATCCTAATATAAAACCTTTAATAACTAAATTATATAATAATTAAAATTATATTATATAAAAAAGAATACTATATAATACTATTATAAGCATTAAGGTTTTATTTAATATAATAAAGATATATAGAAACAATAAATAGAAATATAAAAGAGAGGAATATAATTTTTTAAATATAAAATTGTAAATTTTCTTTAATTGTTGTATAAAGGTTAACTTTGTACAAAAAGAATATTATTTAGTATTTTCTATTATATTACAAAATCAAATATTAAGTTTCTATTTTAATAGAATATTAGAATAAAATCTTGAATTTAATAATATGGTTATATTTGTATAAATATACTTTAAAATAGAAGAACACTATTAAAAATATCTAATTAAATAGTAATTAATTATTTTAATAAATATTATATAAAAGCATTTAGAAAAATTCTTATTAAAGAATTTAGAACAACTTTTTATTAATTTGTGTATATTATAATATGATTTTGTTGACGATTATTAAATAAAGATAAGTCTATAAAATCAGATCCTTAATATTTATCGAAATGTATAAAAATGCTTTATTGCATTATTATAACCTGCCATTTTATATAAAAGCCTTTATATAAAGTTGAAGAATGTTATAGCATTTATTATACAAACATATAATCTAACATTATCAATATATTTATAAAAAGATGGATAATATAAAGAAAAATCAGAATATTAACAATTTTGAATAGATCATATATATAATAAAGCAAACTAAAGAAAAGGAGACTATTGTAGCAATTGCGGATAAGCATTTATTAAACGATCATTTTTTGAACAAAAAGATTTTTTTAATTAATTAAAATAATCATCTATAGATTTTTTTCGAAATAAATTATATAAAAAAGAATAAAACAATAATAACAATAAAAATCCTAAACGAATAGAAATATATCTTATTTGTAGCAAAAATAGTTATTAAACTTAAAATCATTTATTATATAAATAAAGAAAGTTGTATAACTAATATATTTTGGAATATAAAACAATTTAAGAACAATTTGATTATTTTCAAATCAAATTTAAAAAATTAGATTTAAAAGAAATTAAATAATATAATTTAAAATATAATAAAAAAAAACTTTAACAAAAAAAATATGATTAATATATTCTTTATTAAAACTGGAAATATTAATAATATAAATATTATAATAATACTAAATAATAATATATATCTTTATTTGTTTACCAAATCAAATAAATTATCTAAATTGTTTAATTATATTGAAAAAGTTTTTTCGTTTAATAAAAGATATAATAAAGGCATTTTCTAAAGTATTATATTCAATATTAAAGTATTAAAAGTTTCGATAGCTAAAAAGTTCTAGGTTAAGGCTTTAATGTATATAAATATTTTTGTAGAGATTAATTATATAAAAGGTTGGAATTATTAAATAAGATTTAGAAAAGGCCTTGTACAATTCAAAAATATAATTGTTATTTTAATCTTAATTAATAGAATTAGATTTTTTATTATTCCTACAAATATACCATTTTTGTTTTATATTAAAGATATGGATGATATAAAGGTATATTTGGATAATGTACAAAACGTTCTTGTACAAAATAATAATCTGATTTTAATCATTTGGAAATAGGGTTATTTATAAATGCTTTTAGAAGAAAAGGATTGTATAATCTCCTACAATTATTTGATCAAAGCAAAGTTGAAATAAGTCCATCAACGGTTTAGGCATTCATCTATATAAAAATTAAAGTAAATGCTTAATTATATAGAATATAATATAGATAATTAAATAATCGAAAAATTGTTTAAATATTATAAATATTATTAATTATATACAAAATCACCTAATCAATTTAAATTTGTATTAAAAAATAATATCAAATTTAATTATTTAGTTATTCTGAATATCTTTTATATTAAAAAAAAACTAATTATCCATCTTATAAACAAAGCAATATTATACAACATAATAATATTTTTAAAAAATATATTAACAAAAACTGTATAAAACATAATACAAAAATGCTGAATCGATATATATTTAAATCCACCAAATTATTTTATATATAATATTAATATTAATTTTTCTTTAAAAAAGTTCTAATAAAACATTTGTACAATATCAATTAAAATTAAAGAAATATTGGTAAAAGCATATCATAATATCAAAAAAGTTGAAAAATTCTATGCCCTAATATAAAAAGCTTATAAGATTTTTGCTAATAAATTAAAAAACGAAGAAATTGATAAAAAATCGTTATTACAAATAATAGTAAAAGCTATAAATGATATAGCAAATCCCCAAAAGTTAATTTCTATATTATTAATATTCGATGTATATCCAAAAGTTACTTTGTACAATACCCCAACCCTAAAAATGGTTAAATAGGTTAAAATAATTTAATTAACAATAAAACAAATTTGCAATCTACAAGCAAAAAAAATAATCCAAAAAATATTGGTCAAATAGAACAAACTAAATTCGTATAAGACCCTAAACCTTTTATTACAATTATTAATATAAGTGTAAAAAGAAAAAAAGGGATGGACAGAACCATACACATTATTAGCAACTCATGGTTATACATATACAATCGAAATGCTAGGCAAACCAACTGATTTTTGATATACTATTATAAAGCTATTCTATACTTTTTCAGATAAAAGAATTAAGAATAATAATGAATCTTAAGAGCAAAAGGATATTCCAAAATCCCAATGAATAAAAACAACAATTCGAAAAGCTTAATAAACAAAAATACCTATCGTAGAAATACCTGCTTTTATACAAAATAATCAAATCTTTATTAAAATTTATATAATAAAAAAAAAGTAAAATAATTATAAATTAGTAATTTAATTTTGTATAACTGAAATTATTATAATAAATGGATAATTATTTAAAAAAGCTTAAGCCAAAAAGATTAATATATTAATTATAAAAAATATATTTAAGTTTATATAATATAATTCTAATATTTATATTAACTGTATTTTCAATTCCAGATTAGTAAATAAATTAAAAGAAAAAATCATAAATGCTTTGTATAAAAAGTTTAGGCTAATTATTTAAATATACAATAATAATAATAAATAGGTTATTTTAATATAATCCCTAATAATTTAATATTTAAACTAACGATTTATTATAGCATTAATTTTATTCTTAAAGAAAAAAGAAATGAATTTATAAATCTGGAATATAATTCAAGCATACATTCAATTGGATACTATGTTCAATTATATAATTCTAATTAAATTATTAAAGGAGTTTAAGGATAAATATAAATTGAATATAATTATAATAATTAAAAAGTTATTATATAATATACTAAAAGCTGATATTCATTAATAGGTAACTTATTAGAAATATTATTAAAAGAAATTAAATATAAATGTTTTATTGTATAATCTATATTTGCTAATATCTTAAAGTACAGAATTTGGTATTATAAAAATGTAAATTAATGATAATTTAATTTTTGCTTTAACCGAATTTATACAAAAAAAGAATATAAAATTAGAAAAAGCTAAACTATTTACTAAATTAGCTAAAAAGATCTTAAATAAATCCTTTTTAATATTTAACAAATATATTATATAATAAAACAAAAATAATATTATATTTATTTAAAAAGCTTAAAAAAAAAGATTGGAATTAATAGAAAAATTAATTAATTGGAATAATTGCTATTAGAAATAAAGGGTTAAAAGTATATATATTGTAATTATATGCTAACCTAAAGTATTATATAATATATCTATGGCTGTCCAACATCAGCACCCTTTGGATAAAGAAATTAATGTATTAAATAAATGTTTAAAATAGTAAAAGAAGAATATCAATTATGAATTACGATATATTACTTTGAACTTATTAAAAACAAAATTCTTCATTTTTGTTAATAGATTATTTATTAATAACAAAGATTTAATTAATTAAATAAATTATATTATTTTATTAAATAATAAATTTTTGATAGAATTAGGATTTTTTAAATTAAAAGATAACATTATCCATTATATTAGTATAAAGAGTAAACGAATAATAAAAAGTATATTAGTATTTGAGATATATAGTATAATAGCCGATATCGATATTGGCATTACATTTCATATAATAATGAATATAATTATAAAACAGTTTGATTTATTTAATATATTTATTATTGTATATATCGATTCCTATTTTTTATATAAATATTTAATTAAATTGGAAATAACCAAAGAGAAAAAGTTAATAATCAATATTATAGCTTTAAAACAATTATATAAGCGAAAAGAGCTTCTAGAAATACGATGGATAAATGAGAATAATAATCCAGTTAATATAATAATAAAAGCAAATTCTAATAAATTTTTAGAGAAGCTTGTAAATATTAACGAATTAAATATATAAATTAAAGAATAGATTAATTATAAGAACTAATAAATAAGGATTATATACTTTTGTATAAATTGTTTTTTTCTTTTTTTTAAGTTTTTTTAGGATTTTTTCTATTTTATTTTATATTACTTTTATATAATTCCTAATAAATTAAGCGATTTTAATATTATATTAATATTATTTATTTTTATTTCTATTCTATTTATATTTATAATATTATATATTATAATATATCCTAAAATTATTTAATATTTATTTATTATATTATTTTTATATATCATTATTTATTTACACTTTTTTTGTATTATATAACAAAAAGATAATTTTTATTTTATTTTATTCCATTTTATATTATTTCATTTTATAAAAGTAAGAACAAAAATATCCAAAAATACCTAAAAAAATCTTTGAAAATATATTATATAATAAAAAGTTTAATTAATTACAAAAGGCTCCTCCGTAGAATTAATACTATTTTTTACCTTACTACTTTCAATAATATAAGCAATAGCAGCCTTACTATTATTATTGTTGTCTAATAACTCCTGAAAACGATCCTCGTCTGCAATCTTTATACTAGTATTACTAGGTTGTATAAAGCATCTTTTTCCATAATTATGCTATTTACAGTTTCCGCAAATATTCCCAAAATGACCTATTGTCCAACAACACTCCAAAAATAGGGTACATTTACGGCATTAATAAGGCATATAACATTCTGGTATAACCATTTCAGTATATTGTATAAATAAAGCATTTATATATAATATATAATGGGTTAGGATTTGATCAGCAAAAATACAATTAGCGATCGCTATACGATTGGTGTTGGGAAGGGCCAGGATTATATACTGGGCTTTGTTATAAATCAAAAAACAAAGGATATTATTATTAATAGGTAATATAATATAAAGATAATTATCATTTATATATATAAAAGCAGTATTCCAAAAAGCTTAAATATATTAATATTAAATTAGGTTAAAGGCTTTATTATACAAAAACATATATTAAAAATTCAAAGTAGGGATTTACTTAAGATTATCTAACTTACATTTTAATTTTTTATTTTATATAATTGCTTTATTTGTTTTTTTGATTGTTTTATATTATTCTTATAGTTAATTGAACTCTATATAAAACTAGCATTTTTAATATAAGGAATAATTTATTATTTATTTAAAAAAAAAAGGTTATAAAGGATAAAAAAGAGAAGAGAGGAAAGGGAATAATTTAAGGAATTATAAAGGTGAAAAGAAGCAAAGTAATAATTAAGCAATAGAACAATAGTAAATATTCATATTTCTAATATTAGTTTTATTTATACAATATAACTACTCTATATTATATAATAATCGTTATACAAAAAAAAGAAGAAGATCTAGTATTGAAATACGTGAATAGGATTATAGAAAATAACAATTATGTATTAAAAAAGTTTTCACCCCTTTTTTCATTTTGGGCAAAAGGGCAGGAAATTGGTTAATGTACAATTTCCCCTATAATTAAATATACTCTTCCCTTTATACGAAGGAGAGAAGAGGACAGATAGAATTCAATATAATATTTTTTATACTATATATTTTGTGCTTAAACATAATTATAGGCATATAGTGTGAATCCAACACAATGTTATATTAAATGCTATATTTAATCTTTCTACTTTTTTAAATCTTTTCTTTTCTCTTATCCCCTTTCTTTTATTCTATATTATACCTTAGAGTTTAATTTAAAACATAATTTATAAAATGTAATAAAAGTAATTTTATTTTTATTTATTTATTTA
>PDUE01000031.1:47788-63258 GCA_002909645.1 Monilinia polystroma
CGACGTCGCTAGGTTGAAGCATTGAGGCCGCCTCCTCCCGGCGGCCTCTTACAACTCTAACTTTATTGGGCAGCCTCCTTCCGCCGTTTGAGGGAGCGTTCTGTATCGAAAGGGATTAGCCTTTGCTTATTATATTTTTAAGGGTGATATATTAGGCTGTATAGTAATTACACTAATAGAGAATGCTAAATGGACAATTATTATATTAGGTTATAGCCTTTGTATTATTTTATAGAATTATTTTTGTTGTGCTTTATAGGTTACACTTTAGATTAAGCTTTAAGGTATAGTATAAAATGAAAAAGGGGGGGGTAAAGAGAAAAAAAGGATTAAAGAAGGCAAAAAAATTAAATACAGCATTTAATATAACGTCGTTTAGAGTACCGTTAAATTCCCGATTGCAGAACGTAAAATATCATATTACTTTTATAAAGCATTCAAATTCCTATGGAAAAGCAAGAAGCTATTGTATATAATTAAACTTTTTCTGGGCAGTCACTAATAGATAAACAGACTTTAACAGCCATAAATAAAACTTCCTTATTAAAATCTTATAAAAAGCAAAATGCTCTAAGGTTTTGGTTTTGTTATATAAATAATAGATTTTAACGTCTATATAATTAAAGCATTTATAATACGCTTTAAAATCGCTATATTTAAAATGTATTATTAATAATCGATATAGAATTAATTTAGGGAGTTTTAGTTTTAATAGCTTTTTTAGAATATAGCCAAATTGCTATTTGTAATATTTTTCTAATAATGTTATTTTATTCTTACATTATTATATGTCTATAATGTTATAAGCTAAACTTTATATTATTAATTCTATTCTATTGATTGTAGATTATTCAATAAGTTTTAGATCAATTATATCGTCTTTCGCATTCTTATCCGTTAACCTATCCGCTGCTTTGTTGCTGATTATATTCTGATATTCAAAAAACCACCTTATACTAATCGTATACTGATTAATAAACTGATGGCTTTTAAGGAACACTTATTGAGAAGTGTCCAAGGCGTTAACATATTTGTATTATATTATAGAGATATTGTCGATATATAGTCATTAATATATATCCGTATTTGATAATAATATTAATACCTTTTAAAGCCTTTTTAAAGTATTTATCGCTTTTGTATCAAAAATATACAAAAGTATATTAATTGCTTTCTTTGTAATAACTATTAGTATTTGCCCTTAATAAATTATATAATTGTATTTAATATGTTTACTAACGTTATCATACAATTTAAATCTATTAAAAAAGATAATAATTATATTAAAGGATAGAATGTTTTATTAATTAATAAAATTAATTATTGCTATTTCTTTGTCTATCCCTTTTATAAAGTTCGTTTTGTAGTTAAGGGTATATTATAGAAAAGCCAAAATCAAATATAATACTTTTAATAACAATTAATCTGCTATTTACAATTATATATTAGTTTATTTATAATAACATTATATAGTTAAGCGTATGATCAGTGGATAGTATACGTTCAGCTTTTGAAGCTGCAGAACTATACCAATATAAATATATTTTAGGGTAATCTTGCAAAAAGGAAGATCTGCGTTCTGTAGGTTGGCTATAATGAATAAAATCCTTTAAATTAGTAATACTTCTTTTATTATAAGGTTAATCATTTTATCTATTTTTGTTATATAAAACTTTATACAAATATTTATTATAGTACCTCTGGGATAGCCTTCTTCCATACTTAGCCGCGTCTGCCCTAAATATTATGCCTCCGCTTTATAAAATAGTGATGGAAGTATACATGTAATAGTAGCTTTATATAGGAAAGCTGTGGAAGGGCTATATACCGTATTAATAAAATATTTAATATATATTGTTATTTTCTATATTTTCTTTATTTATTCAATAATATACTTTTTGAATATAAGCTTATAATTAAACTATATTTTTAATTATTATAGGATTAACTAATTTGTATCACCTTATATATTTATTATAGGTTTTATAATTAATATAAATAAAATAACAATTTTTAGAATATATACGTAGCGCTTACGGATAAAATATATTATCTCTAGTTTTTTTAATATGAAAGCAACTTTATTTATTAGTTTCTATATTTTAATTCGTTGTATGTCTTTTATAATTGTTATAGTATTTTCTTCTAATATTTTGCTTATTTTATAAAATATAATATTATCTATATATTCGAAGCGAAAGGCCTAATTCTGATTTAGAAACTCCGTTAAGTAGAGTATATACAATACCGGAGATAAAGGCAACCCTTAAGGAATACTGTATTATATTTATGATTTATTTGTATACGCGTCCTTAAGTCGAACAATCACCTTATATTCCTATAAGAATGATCTAATTATCTTTAATAAGGATATAGATCAGCTTTAATTCTATATTCTTTTAAATAATTATTAAAATAATAATATATTAAAAGCTTTTTATACATTTATTATAATCAAAATAATCTTTAGTTTTTTAACGAAAATACTTTCTATATTGTATATAAATATTATAACTAAATTTATTATTAATCTTTTCAATAAAGCTTTATAATACTGGGGGTTTAATATATTATATATTAGTAATATTTATATTACCCGCCTTATAATAATTTGTTTTAAACTTTTGCTAATATAGAATAATAGGATTATTAAACGCTAAAAGCGGATAAAGCTTTTGTTCTTTTTATTAATCTTAAATAATATTATTATTTCTATTAATTGTTATATTTTAAAGAAATAGCTTTTTTTAAAACAATATTTAAATAAATTATAAATATATTTTTTAATATTATTTTAATAAGTTTTTAAAAGCTGGATTATAACTTTATTAACTTTTAATAAAATATTTAAAACTTTAATAATATTCTGTTCTACTTTTTTAAGGAATATATTAATATTTTAAGGAAAAGTAGAAATACAGTTCTTTATTATTAGGTCTATCTCAAGATCGTTCGAATCATTATATTTATATAGTATTTCATTTAATAGAATCTCTACTTTTTCCTTTATATCCTTAATCGATTAATTATCTATTATTAACAATAAAGATTTAAGGAAAAGGGCTGCTTTATATTAATTTATTATTTTATAGAGATTTAAATCATCTAATATATTATTTATTACTTTTTTTTAATAATCTTTTTTTGCTTTATACATTATATTAAATATTTTTCTTCTATCCTTTAGAATTTTATTAATATATTTATATAAATTGTATACAAATGTATATTTCCCTATTTATTAAAGCGCTAATTATACTTAATTATATACTAATTGTTTTATAATCTATATTGCTTTTTAGAATAGATCTATAAATTGCTTTATAACCATTTCGAATTTAGCATTTAAGATATTATATATTAATTGTAGAAATCAGTACACTCCGCTCTCTATTAAATTAAAGAAAGTGTATAAATCATCTTCTGTAACTTTATATTCAATACACCTACTAATTAGCATTTCCCACCCTAAAATGGTAATAACCTATATATAATAGTTTAATCTATAATCCATATTTTACCTTATTATTATCTTCACAAAGAATATATTAAAAAAAGTAAGATTAATTATATACCCTATTTAATAAATAAAAGTCTTTACTTTACTAATAAAATCCATTTTAGTATTTTAAGACTAATCTAAAAATATAGCGTTTTAAAAAACCGAAAGCATTTTTAGCTTAAAAATATTATGTTTTATATTAAAATTGCTATTAATTAATATACAAAATCTTAAAATAATATTTATTATATAAACTATTATTTTTAAAATATTAAACTTATAATAAATGTTTATTATATAATAATTGTTTATTTTAAACTATATTATATTTTTATTATATTCGCTTTGTTATTATTATATTTATAATACAGCTTTTTGCTAAATATACAATATGGTTTTTAGTCTTTTAGTTTTCTTTTTTAATACCTTTTCCGATTTTTACAAATTATAAAAAATATAATAATTATATACTAAATAGTTCTATATTTTAGTTTTTGGGGAGTTTTAGGGCTTTTAAATATATATTATATTCACATTATTTTTATATATAAATTATAATAAAACGCTATATACTTTTATATTCTTTTTTACATTTATCTATATTATTGTTATATATAGAGTAAAACTGTTCTTATAGTTTTTGTTGCTATACTTGTTCATTCTATAATTTATTAAAAAAGGAATTGGTAACTTTAATTAATTATATATTTGTTGTAGTCTTATTATTATTAATATCTATTGTATTCTTTATATAAGTTTTATATATACTATTCTATAATAAAAATCTAAAATTTATTTAGTTTAAAACAATCTTAATACATTTTAAAACCTTATTTTGTAATATCAATAAATCAATAATATATTTTGCTTTTTTGTTACCTTTTTTTAATATTATCAATATAACAACCTTAATATAGCCAAATACTAGAATGCAAATAACATTTGTAAGAGCTGTGGATACTGACGAGCTTTAAGAGCCCTATAAGTTTTAGAAGCTCTGGACTCCCACTTAGAAGGTGTGTATTGCTTGTACCGTTCTTATAAATGTGCCAAAAGTGTATATCTTTTATACCGCTTTGTTATTCTTATGGATTATCTTTACCTAACCTTTAGTCAGATTGTATTATAGCTTTTCTCCAATAATGCTTTAAAGTATCAAAAAAGTATTCTTTATGTTTTACCGAAAAAGGACTATAGTATTTGTTATATTTTGTAAAAGTTGAATAAAGTTTATATATTAAATCTTAATGTTTAATTTTTGTAATATTGTAATTATTATATTATATTAATTTTATATAATAATAAATATTATAATAAATTTAGCAATTTTATTTATAAAGCTTTATTTAACTACAGAAGGGTAATTAAAACAAAAGTAAAATGGTTTCGAATAATCGGAAAAATATGGTTGAGGTTGTAAAACTAATAATCCATATATTATCCGTATTATTTTTGAAGTCTTTAAAGTATTTAATTAAAGTAGTACCGGTTTGAATCTGGGCTTTCCTTACTATTATTCCCTTAATAATTTTGATCTATCCATCAATTACACTAAAAAGGGATTTTAATACTTATCTTACACAATGATTATATCATTTCTCCAAAAGCTTTAATTGTATAATCTTAATAATCTTACAGATTTTAAGTTTATATACCTCCTTCATTAAAATATTCTATATCTTCAAGAATTTAGAGTATAGGATCCACCCTATCTTACACCCCACCACCTTTAGGATATCCCCTTCCTTAATTCTAGGGATGGCTTTAATTAGGTTTTCTTGAATTAAGAAAAAGCTATCCCAGCGAAAACCTACAAAAAGTCTACATCTAGTAAGAATACGCTTATCCATTTTTATCGCTTTAATAATGGTTTTCTTTACAAAATTTGCTTTAAAGGCTTTATTATTAAAAGTATTTGGTATTTTATTAATTTTAAGGATCTTTACGATTCCTATCTATATTGTAGGTAATAGAATTACTATTATATTCTTTTTTGCCTTTAAAACTTTTAGACTTTTTTTAGCCATTAGTATTATTTCTACTGTAAGGGAATTTGCAATGTATATTAGAATCGCTTTTTGGATAAAGAGAATAATAAATATCTTTTTTAATAAAAAGGTCTTAACGATCCCTTCCAAAGAATTCATTAGTATATTTGTAAATTTGCGGCAGATTGTTATTTATTGTTTAATCTTTAATAAAAGTTTATTTATTTTTTGAAAAACTATGAATTATTATAATCCTTTAAATACGATAGAGGAAAATAATATATTTTTTATTTTTTCTCCAATTTGGGAGCGAAAAGGAGTAGGCAAGATAGGGTTTTGTTATTATATATAATTAACGTTAACCTTCCGCAGCCCTTGCATTAATATAATAAAGCTTAGTTTTACTATAATAGCTAAAAAAGGGTATACTGTAATTGTTTTATATGTGTGTCTTGTATGTGTGTTTATTACTATTGAATTAATTTGTGTAATGAAAGTAATTTTATAAGATAATATAAAGGCTACAATTTGATATAACAATTGTTTATTTAGTATTCCCTATTAATATAATTGTTATATGGTTTAATATATTATTTTTAAAGATATAATAAACAAAGGTTAACCCTTTTTAATATAGGATATTTCCTTAAATAGCGGAAGGAGGCTGTTTAATAAAGCTAAAATTGTAAAACGCTATCAGGAGGAGGCGGTTTTAATACTTTAATTTAGCGATGTTGTACTACATGTACCTAAATGGCGAGCTTTTAGGTTTATAATCTACTAATATATCACCCGTTTCCAGTACCACTTGGGAGATTAAGGGCCTAGCTAGCTTATATAGACGTTAAATATAATAAATAAATAAAAATAAATAAATAAATAAAAGTTTAGAACGAATTATCGTAAAACGGATAGTGTGGATATCGTTAACGTATAATATATTAAGCCTTTAATATTATAAAATATTACTAAAACAATCGGCTATAGACCTAATTATAATATTTATATATAATATAGAATGCGTTTTTATTAAAAAGTAAGAAATTATATTGATTATAATAGATATATAAGAAATATTTAATATACTACTATTTTAATGGTTATTTAAAAAAATGTAAAACTAAGGTTAACCTATATTATTATTAAAAATAATAAAATTATTTCTATAAAAGTATAAAATGATTGTTTAATTTGAAAACATCTATACGGATGAATCACGGGTATAATATAATATCCCCTAAAAATCGCCGCTGTCTCCAGTACTATATATACTTTACTTAATAGAGTTTTTAAACCAGGATTAAACCTTTCGTTTTGAATATACGGACGATATTGCATTGTATAAAGTTAATAATATATTAAAAAAGAATGCTATAATAATTATATGAAATATCCAACAAATTAAAGTATAAAAAATAGCGAATAAAATTATATTTGTATCTAAGAAACTGGAAATAATATATTTTATTTATAGATATTATATACATATCCTAAAAGCTATTATCTCACCTTTATTAATCATTAGATCTATAATAAACAAATTAAATAATATAAATCAATTAACGTTATAATAATTAAAAGTATAATTCAACTATAAGCTTACATTTAAAAAATATATTATTAAATAAAGGAAAAAGGTATAAAAAGTAATATTATATATAAAGTATTTTGTTAATACTATAAATAGCCTTTTTACAACCTTTTTACACAAAGCTATAATTGTATGTATACTTTTCTTACTATTCTATAAAATAAAGGCATAATATTTAGGGCGGACATAACCAAGTATAAAAAATAGTTATCTTAAAGATACTATAATAAATACTTATATAGGGTTCTATATAACAAAAGCGAATAAAATTATTAACCTTATAACGAAGGGGGTAGTATCAACTTAAAGAATTATATCTATTATAGTTAATTTATAAGATATAAGCCTTTCCTTCTATAAAATGGCTCTTAAATATATCTATATTAAAATAACTTTATGGTTTCGAAGATTAAATGTATAACATTTACTAACCATATACTTAATCATAAAAAACACGAAAAAGTAAGCAACTGAAATTTTTGAAATAAAGTCTCAATTCACATTAGATTATCATCAGATTACTCCCCGAATCCCCCTCGTAAAGTCAGTTTACCCGGAATCGAAATAGCGACCTTACTAATGCCGAATCTCGATTCCCGTTAGGCTATACTATCCGGGAATAAGCCGGGTAGACCCCGTCCATCTATTAACAAATCTCCCACTACAATATTTCATATAATCATTACTTATATAATATTAATACTCTTAAAAACAATTAATAATCCTATAGAAAATTAATACAAACTACTGAAAACAATTTATAACTATATTAGAAAAATCTTTAACACTTAAACTATTTTCTTTAAAAAAAAACATAGTATACTACTATAAATCCAAATAATAGATTAACTCAAAGGAATAAAGCGAAAGCTCTAAAAAACCCCAAAACAGAAATCTTAGGCAAAGATTGCTTTACTAAAAAACGCTCCGATAACCGTATAATATACAAATATACAAAATCTGATTTATAAGTTTATATCAATCTATAACTTCAACAATTATAAAATCCAAATTGATCCAACAAAAATTGATATTCTAAAAAAGATGATAAACAAAGAGCTTATTAGCTGGATTAACTTTATTATTCTTATAGCCTAGATTATAAATATATATAGAATAATAAACATTAAATTCACAATTATTATGAAGATTAGAAAGAAATGTAATATAATTACAAATAACCCAAAATAGCTTTATTATCTTTTTTCTAATACCAAAACTAAAAAACTAATCTATCAAATTATAATATATAATATTTACATGGATATAGCTAGTACAAACAAACAGAACCTTTTATAACGAAAATTCGTTTTACAATTGAAAACCGATAATATAAAACTAAATTTGAAAATCAATTATTTGTTTTAATTAATCCAATACAACATAAAAGAAAAAAAGATATTATCCCTAATATTAACCTTAACCTTTCTGAAGATAACTAATGCGGTATTAATAAATAGTCTATTTTATAAATTTTAATGATATAAAACAAACCTGTATAATACTATTTACATTTCCAACAGATATTACAATTACCAAAAGCTAAACCATTATAAATTCCAATTATGTATAAAGAAAATAGTATACAAAAACTATATAAAAAACCATCGGATAGATATATACTTAAAGAAGGGCAACAAATATAAAAAAGAATAAAAATACATTAATTGTAAGAGCAATCATTGTATATAAAACAAATTTAGCTATCGAAAACTAAATAACAAATTTGCTTAAATAAAGAAAATGGCACTATACATACCCAACAGATTTGTAATAGGAGATAATAAATAACTACCTGCTATAAACATATTTCCCTTTATCCTTATCTTCTTCGTTTTATAAAACGCCTTAAACAAAAAAAGGAAAATAATAAAAAGAATATCTATCTGCTTATTCTTATATTAAATAAGGCTAACTATAATCTATATTATTTTACCTTTTTAATTAAAAGCAATTATTAGTATTCCTAGTATTTAAGCGTTTACCCCTTTTTTCGGAATATAAGCAACATTACAATATATATTATAGAAAAATATTACAATAATATTTAAAATTAATAAATTATAATAAAAAATTTATAATATTATAGTATAATATTAATAAACAAAAAACAATTATAGTAATTTTTTTTAATAATTCAAAAATGATGTAATATCAAATTATAATAGTTTAAGAATTGTGGATAAACAGATTTAATCAAAGTATTTATAATAATAATAAAAACTAACATTTTATATATAAGCAATAAAAAGGTACAAAAATAGCTATATTTATTAACAAAAAATTTAATATTAAAGATTAGACTTTTACTATATTTATATTGGATTTATATATTTTTATAATTTAAACAGGTAAATTAAACTAAAAAATAATTATCTAAATTACTAATATTTATAATCCAATTTCACATTTATATTATAAGGCTATTGGATCATTTATTCTATTAGTTATAGAAACCGAATTAAACAACCGAAATATCTAATATATTGTATTAAAAAACTTTAATCTATATTATCTATTATGGGAAGGAACTATAAAATCTGTGCTAAAGAAATACTTTATTAATCTAATTAATATAATGCATTGGGTTAACGCTGTTTTAGCTATATCGGAGGTGTTTAAAATATAGAATAAAGGGATTTTCTTTTTTATTATTGATTTTATATAAATATCAAACAATTTAAAATATTTATTAATAAATTGCGGAATTTAGGAAAATCTGGACTTCGGTTTAAATTATTTTTTGGTTTAAATTAAATTCAATTTAATTTTTAGAACATTTAAAGCTTTATATAAATGGCAATAGAAAAAGATAATAGTAAAAGATTTCTATAATACTTTTTGTTATAATGCCTTAGACGATATACCTATATTTAACAATAAACAAAATATAAATTTTTATTTAAATGATATCTTTTATTATATAATTAAATTAATTAATAATACAATCCCCAAATCCAAAATATCAATTTATAGTAAACTATATTGGACACTCTAATGCTCCACCCTTATTAAAAAAGTGCAATTATTGAGATACAAACTATTAATTATCAGCTCATTAATGATTTGTATAAAATATAATAAAATATATAAAATAAAAAAAAGAATAATAAACAAAAAAGCAACTTTTCATTTTTGTAAAGAATTAATAAAGATAATATATATATAAAAAGGTATCTGGGATGCAAAAAGATAGATAAAAAACAAAAGCTATTTTTCCAAACAAATATTACAATTTCCAGATTTAAAAATAAACAATAGTTGGGCTATAATAAAAGTAGAAAAAGCTTTAGCTTTTACAAATCATTTCTTTGCATCTTTATTGTATATTAATTTAACAGATATTATTGATTATGATATAGGGAGGAAGAGATATTTACAATTATTAAATAAGGAATGGAATATTGATAAAAACAATATATGTTATATAACAGCAAGGCTATTGAATTATAAGGTTCCTAGTTTATTCAAGTTTACAAACTTTGTGATTAAAAAATCACTCAAAGTCCTTAACCTCTATTATATATATTTATTCAGCGAATATATCAAATTTAAGTATTTCCTTAAATATTTCAAATAAGCGTGTATCGTTATAATCCCAAAACTAGGTAAAGACAAATTATTAACAAGATTATATTGTTTAATAATCTTTCTAAATACTTTTAACAAATTACTAAAAAAACTAATTACCAAAAAGATTTTATGTATAATAAAAACTAATAGTTTACTCCCTATTTACTAAATGGAAGCAAGATTGGTATAGAACATTATTATTGCATTAAAGCTAATTACTAAATAAATATATATATTCTAAAAATCCTTCCCAAATCAAATAGCTAGTCTTTTGAATTTCGATATAGTAGAAATATTTAATAACGCTTTATACCCACAACTATTATATATTCTATAATAGAAGTGCATATTTAAATATTTAATTAATATAATAACCAATTTCCTTACCGATAAACATAGTAATATATAAATAGATAATTATATAAGCCTTTAATATTTGGTATACAATAGGATTTTATAAGGATTATTATTAAACCCAATTCTTTTTTTATTCTATAATAGTGAATTAATCGAAACCTACTCCACAACTTACCAAAAGGGTAACGTAATAGGATTTGTAAATAACGTTAACATTTTAGCGTGGGGTATTATTACTATAAATACTTATCAAATCCTATAACATATATATAATAAATGCTAGGATTAGGTGAGATAATACAAAGCCAAATTTGTCCCAGAGAAATACTAGCTCCTACACCTTACCAAAAACCCTAAACAACATAACTTTATTGCCTTGATTATATTCGATATTACTATAGTTAATTTATATAATAATATAAAAATGCTAAATCTTCAAATTAATAAATAATTAAAATAATAAAAATATATAAAGAAAATTAAATACAAGCTAATAATCCAAATTCTAATTTTAACGCATATAATATTCTTTATATAAAAAATAAACCTACATAATTCTTAATAGATATATAAAACAGTAATAATGCTGGTAATCATTTACACTTTGGTTATATAGTATATATTAAATAAAATAAAGGAGATAAGGAAAAGTATTATTTTAAGGCTTTAAAAACAATAAAATACTTTTCTTTAATTAATTTATGGAAATTTCAAAGCTATTTTTATATTAATTTTTTATATAAAAACGATATACATCCCCCTAAAATTCTACCTCAACAAACTTCAAATAAAAACGAAATACAGAATCCAAATAACAGAAATAATAGATTTAATCCGAAATATATATAATAAAATTAAAAGAACAGCCTAAAAGTATAAAAGAAAAGTAATAAACTTTCCTACTCCTAATATACTCAAACATAATTAAACTATAAAAAATATAGGAATTAAAGGAATTTCGATTTACTAAAATTATAATTTAATAGCCAATAAACAGATATTCTTTATACTATATATAATCATAAAAATTATATAAAAAATTTAAGATAATTAATTAAAAAAATAATAAAATGTAAAAAACAAATATATTAAATAAAGAATGCTAGTTTACTACAACTATAAAATTCAAAAAGCTAAAATAACTATGTATAATAAAATACTAAAAAATGTTTTATTAATAATTTTAACAATTAAAATAGAGAAAATTGGTTTAAAAGATTTCCTTTACAGCTATAGGGTCCCTAGCATTATTCCAAAATGCAATCGCTGTGGGTGGAGAAGATAAACAGTAGAATATATACTATTTAAATGTCTAACCTTCGAGTTATAGCGAATAAATCTTATATATATTATACATACCGCTTTTGCTAAATAATTAATCTAAAACAAGATGGCATTTAAAGCAGTAATAATATAACTAATAAAAACTGGCCTTTTATTATAATATAGTTTATTTTTAGAAATATTAATTAATAATATTTAAAATATTATTAAAATATTAAATAGGAAATTATTATAAGTTATATAAATTATTCCAAAACTTATTTAATCCAATAGATCAAATTTCTACAAGTTATCAAAAAAGCTAACAGCAACTTTAGCATTTTTAATCTTATCTTCAACTTTATTAATAAAATTATATTACACATATTAAAAAAACTACCGTAAAAGTTTCAGTAATATACCTAAGCTTTATATAAATCCAAAAAGATAATAAAACTAAATATAATCAATTTAAAAGCTTTTATTTATTAAATTTGGATAGTTTCAATATTAATGGTATCTTTTTTATAATAAACTTTAATAATTGCGATAATAGTATTTATTATGGTTACAAAAAGGGTATAATATTGTTTTAGTATAAATTTTAAAAAACGAATTTTTCTATCGCCTGTTTAAAGCATCTTTTTACAGTATTGCATTCTAAACTTAACAACAAAAGCCTTTAGATCCCAATTCTTATAGTACACTGGGGTAGTAGTATTCTCTGCTTCGCTTGTAATATATACATCGATTGTAGACAAAGCGCTTAATACAACTTTTATATACTTAGTAGAAATCTATAGATACATATATTAGTATTATTTCTAATAAAGATATAAAAAGGATTTGCTTATATTTTAATAAAAGGTTTTCCTTTTATAATAATGTTTACATTTGCTATATTAATATATATATACAAAATTAGGCTTTATAACCAAATTATAAAAATATTTGATATAATAATTATAAAGGGAAGATTCAGCAAAGCCATAAAAACAAACAGAAAGCTTATCGCAAGCATAGTTCTTTTTGGGTAATATTACAATTAAAATTAATAAATAACTTGAAAAAAGGATTCAACAATTTAAAGATAATGCAAACTATTATTTATATAGTTTTTAATAAAGAAAAACAAAGCGATAAACGAAAGGTTATATAATTAAAAGTAAAGCTATTTACAGGAAAATGCAGATAAAAGGTTGAAAAATGTATATCGAAGTAAAAAATATAAACATTTTTATAGAAAAACGTTTAAAGGATGTAAAAGAAGTACAAAGGGGGTACAAAAAAACAGAGATTTACTTTTAAATCCAAATTAGGAGAAAAAAGCACATTTTTTAATTTGTTATAACTATACAAATCGATATATTAACCTTAATTAGTAAAGCAGAATAAAATATTTTCAATTTGCTGATATTATGGGTTATTAGTATTTGATAGGACGGATAATAGCCATAAACATTTCGGAGATCTTCCAAAGAATGGGAAATTGTTTGTAAAAGCTTTTTCTACTTTTTTCTTTATAAAACATCTATTATTATATATATTACAAGTAAATCGCATAATCAGCGTAGCTATAGCTATAGATAGATCAAATCGATTATGAATTACTACTACTATACTTAATCATATTAAATTATTATACACAAATTAATATAAGACTGTAAACAGCGGATTGGCTATTACCGGAAGCATTATATCTAATTTTGGTACCCCTATATTACACCCCTGAATATAAAACGGACCCTATAGAAAAAATAGATAAAAAAACCGCAGCGATTAATTTTATTAATTAATAAAATACTTTATTATTTAATATAATTATTATTTTTTCTAATAAATGCAAATTGTATAATAATATAAGCAAATATATAAAATATAGTTATGCAATTTATTAAAAGCAAACATTTATAGTTATTAAAAAGGATATAATTAATACACTTTTGTACATTTTTAATATAAAAGCAATAAATGCCCTAAAAAAGCTTTAAAAAATATTAATATTATTAGCTAACACAGATATACACCAGTAACTATGTATTAATAATACTTCTATAATATAATATAAATAAGTTAATGTTTTAAACATCTTCTAATAAATGTTTTTAAAAAGCCATTAGCTTATCGATTAGTATACAATCAATATAAAGTAGTTTCTTAAATATTAGTATATAACTAATAACGAAATAATAGACGAACTAGCGGATAAAGGCATAAAAAGTAATATAATAAATTTAGGATCTATTAAACAACCTATGATTAGCGGAATAGAATTTATAGTACAAAATATAACTTACAATGTTATAAATGAATGATAGTATAAAAATAAAATAATATTATTAGGGGAATATTGTAAATAACAATTTAGTTATATTCTAAAAAAGTTCTTAAAGCTAAAACTCCTTTAATTAACTTTATATTAATTATTAGTAATACGTTTTAGATACAGTAATTTCAAAGTATACTATAAGCGTTTTAATTATATAAACATTAAAACTTATTGCCCATACAATAAAACCAAAACTCTAAAATATTTTGCTTTTTATAAAATCTTAGTAAAAAAGTTCCATTTATAGCCTTTAAAGCCCGTTTATTTATTAGTAACTGCCTGGAAAAAATTCGATTATATATAATAGCTTTTTGCTTTTCCATAGGAATTTAAACGTTTTATAAAGATAATATAATATTATATATTCTATAATTAAAAACCTAAGAGCATTTTAAACAATACTACATTAAATATTGCATTTAAGCCCTATACCCTTTTTAATTCCCTTTTTCCCCTAATCCCCCTTTTTCATCCTTTGCTACATTTCGGAGCCTAATCTAAGGTGTAATCTATAAAACACAGCGAAAAGTTTTCTATAAGATAATACAAAGGTTACAATCTAACATAATAACTATCCCTTTAGCACTCCCTACTAATGTAATTGCTATATAACCTAATACACTATCCCTAAAAATATAATAAGCAAAGACTAACCCTTTTTAATACAGAACGCTCCCTTAAACGGCGGAAGGAGACTGTCCAATAAAGCTAAAATTGTGAGAGGCTACTAGGAGGAGGTAGCCCTAATACTTTAATCTAGCAATATTGTATAATTTGTACCTAAGTGACGAGCTTTTGGGTTTATAACCTACTAGTATATTACCCGTCTCCAGTACCCCTCGGAAGATTAAGGGCCTAGCTAGCTCA
>PDUE01000031.1:72887-89859 GCA_002909645.1 Monilinia polystroma
TAAGCTAATATATTGAATCTAATTTTAATATACCCCTGATTCAATATCAACTTCAAGCTTTCCTAACTTTAATAACTTTACAAATCTATTATGTAAAATACCTTTTAGTGATTTTGTTAATCTATTAGCTATTATATCCTTTATAAGTATATATTCAATTTTCATTACTTTCTTAATTATTTGCTTTTATATATAATGTTATTATACTTCTATATATTTAGTATATTAATAGAATTCTGAATTTTTGGTTAAAGCAATAAATCCCTAGTTATCATTATAGATTCTAACCATTAACATATCAGGTGATATATAATTAAGTTCCTTAAACATTTTCTTAAACTAAAAAGCCTCTCTTATTGTATAGACAAGATTATAATACTCCAATTTAATTAATAATAATACTACTACAATTTATCGAATAAAACACTATAAAATAGGTCCACCCCCAAAAAAAAAGCAATACCTTAATGTAAAACGGCGTTTAAATAAATTCTTAGTATAATTATTATTAGTAAAACCATGTAGATTTGTATTATTGATAAGTCCAAATTGAATATAATAATATATAGTACCTTTGAGATATTTAAGCATATATTTAGTTGTAAATAGATATTCAAATAATGGATTAATAAAAAAATGCAAAAGAATAGTTATAATATATACAATATCTAACCTAGTTTGAATTATAGTATACATTTCCGATTTTATTTGTTGTTAATAAAGCTTAATATCGGATTTTAATAAGATTTTTATATATGGTATTATATAATCCTTATAGTTTGGATTTATGGGAGTTTTAATAGTTCTACAATCTTCTAAGCCAAAATGTTTGAGGATTTTTTTGATGTATATATTTTAATAGAGCTTAATAGTTTATTATAAACAATTATAGATTATTTTAATACTTAAAAAGTATAATATAAAATCTAAATCCTTTATTTAAAAAGTAATATTAAAGCCCTTCTTAATTATATTTAACTTTGATCCAACTAATCCAACAATTAGGAAATTATTGATATAAACCAGAATTGTAATATTAATAAAAGATTTATAATATACACTACTATTAGTTTTAATAAATAAATAATCTAGTTTTACAAGCTTATTAGAAAGCTTTTTTCGCCATAAATAAAAAGTTTGTTTCAGATTATAAAGTAATTTTAATAAACAATAAACCATATCCTTACCTTTAAACTTTTCAATATATAATTCCAAAAAGTAGGAAGGCATATTTACATAAATACAATCTTTATTTGGAATTATACTATTAAAAAAAATTATAATAACATTCATCTATTCAATTTTCTAATCAAAATATATGGTTAATATAAATACTATCTTTTATATAACTCTTTTGTATACCTCTATATAAATCTTATTATAATTAATATTCTTCTATTAAGCATATCCTTTAATAACCTATTAGACCTTATATTTAATAATTTTATCATCTTTACCACACTTGGTTTTAAAAACTAATCTTTTGCCCAAAACTCTATTATAAGTTTTAATTATACATCATTTCAGAAGTTTAAAGGTTTTCTTATTAATAAAAGAATTATATTCTTTTTTAATAAAAGAATTGTATTCTTTTTTAATAACTTTCTCCTATAATTTTACATTAGCTTTAAATAAAGCTTTTTTGATTATATTTGAATCCCTATTAAATATATAGACTTATATTTTAAATATAAAATGTAATATTTGTTAATAATCTTTAATATTAGAATTATATAATATATAAATAATTTAAGTTATTCTAGTTAATATTTTAATAATTCTATTATAAATTGAAGCGGGGGTAACAACTTTTAATAAAGAGTTCTTAAATCCTTTAAAATAATTATACATTTTTGGTATAAATAATAAATCTGGATTTTCTTTATTAAAATTAAAATTATAAAAATCTTCTAAAAGTTCTTTTTTGCTTTCAGTTTTAGGATCATTAAAAATAATTTAAGGATAAATAATCTCATTTTTTAGTTATACTAAAATAATATTATTTGAAGTATTATTTTTATTAGAAAAAATATTATTTATAACATCTTTAAAGTTATCATCTTTAATCTTAGGATTTTAATAAAGTAAAAGATTAGGTTTAATAAATTATTAGCTTACCAACTTTTATTAAATTATTTTTAAAGTTCAAATTTCAGAAAATTCTTTTTTGTTAATAAAAATATTTAAAGTATATACAAATTGATATCTTTTTCTCCTTAATGAAATCTATATATAATAAATATAATTTTCTTTAAATTCAATAAAAATATTTTATTTAATATAGGGAACTAGTTTTTTAACAACAATCCGTTTTTCTTTAGAAATCTGAATTTAAGTTTTGTTGTTTAGGATATATATATAATTTATATCAGGTTGATTATCTTTAGTATTATCAATAAGATTAAATAATGCTTTGTATAATATAATAATTCCGGGAATTGCATGAGATATAATATGGTTTATTATATAAATCACATTTTGAATAATGTAGGACCAGAATTGTTATAGAATCGTCTAATTAATCATAATTGTTCTAATATAATCCAAAATAGTACAACCATTTCGCTCTAATAGTCCATCCTGTTCCGGTGTATACAGTATTGTAAGTTCAATAATGGCCCCGAAATCGAAAGCTAGTTCATTTAAAGTACTAATACTATATTCCTTTCTTTCATTAAGTTTCCAACATTAAATAATATATTTAAATTAAGTTTATATAAGATGAATAATAAATTTGATTATTTTTTAAACATTCTTTTTTGTAATTCTTGATTTAATCTATTAAAAACGAAATATATCATTTATAATTAGAATTATAATACCTTCTCCGTTTTATTCTCATAAAAGCATTTTGAAAATATTTAGATATATTTATTTAAAAAACTAAGTAAAGCAATATTTTATAGCTTTTTGAATATACTTTATAAACTTAGCTTTTTTATAGAAATCATATAATTTAATAATAATTGGATTTTCCGGAAAAAGAAGAAATTCCATTTCTTTAATAATTCTTTAAGTCTTTATAATAGAATTATAATTAATATAATCAAATCTTTGATATATAAATTTATATAAAGGTTTAACTATTTATAAAATAATTAAAAATATAGAAATTCTTAGGATTTCATTTAAAATAAGAAATAAATTATTATTAAATTCTATAATAAATTATTCTTTGGAGATATATATATCCCCATTTTTGAGCTAATCATTTATTTTATAGATTCTCTCAATTGAAAATAAATAATATATATATTCAAAAAGATAATAAATGTTTTATAAAACCAATCTTTAGGTTTTACTAGTTGATAGAGAATAATAAAGTATTACTCAACCTTTTCCATTTACTCATATATTTCCGTTTCTAATTAATATAATTGATATTTCTCCTGATGTAAAAAAAATATCAGAATTAAATTATACAATATTGGAATAATAATTATTAAATACATTTATATCCGCTTTCTATCCCGAATTTAAGTTTATAATATTTATTGTTATTGTTTGAGCTATTATATTGAATTTACTACTTTTTTTTTTTGTAATTATTACAGAGAGATAAATCGAATTATTACTATTGTTGTTATTTTTAATTTTTACAAGTTTGACTGCTTTTTCTTTATTAAATTTGTTTTTAAATTCTGAATATTTCGATTAATATTTAGATTTTGTATATTATTTAAACTTTTTATAATATTTACAGATTATTCTTTTTTTTTAATAAAATTAATTTTTATATTTTTTAAATGTTAATATAATAACAATTTTTTTTAATATAAACTATTTGTTTTTATTTTTATTAATTATATTAATTTAAAGAAAAAACACGAAAAAGTGAGTAATTGAAATTTTTGAAATAAGATCCTAATTCACATCAGATTATTATCAGATTACTTCCCGAATTCCCCCCGTAAAGTCAGTTCACCCAGAATTGAAATGGTAACCTCGCTAACGCCGAATTTTGATTTCTGCTAGACTACACCATCCGGGAATAAGCTGGGCAGACCTTGCCCACCCATCAACAAATCTTCCACTACAATATCCCATACAGTCATCATTTATATAATATTAATATTCTTGAAGATAATCAATAACTCTATAAAGAATCAATATAAACTATTAAAAACAATTTATAATTATACCAGAAAAATCTTTAACGTTTAAACCATTTTCTTCAAAAAAAAGTATGATATACCACCATAAACCCAAATAGCAGACCAATTTAAGGGAATAAAGCAAAAGCTCCAAAAAACCCTAAAACAGAAATTTTGGGCAAAGATTGCTTCACTAGAGAATACTTTGGCAGCCGTGCAACATACAGATATACAAGGCCTAATCTATAAGCCTATACCAGCTTATAGCTCCAACAATTATAAAATCCAAATCGATTTAATGGAAGTCAATATCCTAAAAGAAATGATAAATAAAGAGCTTATTAGCCAAATCAACCTTATTGTTTCCATAACCCAGGCTATAAATATACATAGAATAACAGATATTAGATTTACAGTTATCATAAAGATCAAAAAGGAATATAACACAGTCATAAATAATCCAGAATAACTTCACTATTTTTTTTCTAATACTAAAGCTAAAAAACCAATCCACCAAATTATAATATATGGTATTTGTACGAATATAGTTGGCACAAACAAGCAGGACCCCTTACAACGAAAATTTGTCCTACAATTGAAAGCCGATAATACAAAGTTAGACTTGAAAATCGATTATTCGTTTTGGCTAATCCAATATAATATAAAAGAAAAGAAAATATCATCCCTGATATTAGCCTTAATCTCTCCGGAGATAATTAATGCGGTATTGATAGATAGTTTATTTCATAAATTTTAATGGTATAAAACGAGCTTATATAATACTACCTATATTCCCAATAGATATTACAATTGTCAGAAGCTAGGTTACTACAAATCCTAATCATATACAAAGAAAACAGTATATAGGAACTATATAGAAGACCACCAGACAGATATATGCTTAAAGAAGGGTAACGAATATAAAAAAGAATAGAAATATATTAATTGTAAGAGCAACTATTGTATATGGGATAGATTTAACTACCGAAAACTAAATAACAAATTTGCCTAAGTAAAAAAGATGATACTATATATGCTTAATAGATTTGTAATAGGAAATAATAGACAATTATTTATTACAAATATACTTTTCTTTACTCTTACCTTTTCCATTTTATAGAATACTTTAAATAAAAAAAGGAAAACAATGGAAAGAATATTCATCCGCTTATCCTTATATTAAATAAGGTTAACTATAGTTTATACTATTTTATCCTTCTAATTGAAAGCGATTATTAGTATCCCCAGTATTTAAGCGTCTACCCCTTTTTTTGGAATATAAGCAATATTATAATATATATTATAAAAAAACATTATAACAATATTCGAAATTAATAAATTATAATAAAGAATTTATAATATTATAATATAATATTAATAAACAAAAGACAATTATGGCAATTCTTCTTAATAATCTGAAAATAATATAATATTAGATTATAGCAATCCAAGAACTGTAGATAAACAAATTTAATTAAAGTATTTATAATAATAATAAAAACTAGCATTTTATATATAAGCAATAAAAAGATATAAAAATAATTATATTTGTTAATAAAAGGTTTGATATTAAAGATTAAACTTTTACCATATTTATATCAGATTTATATATTTTTACAATCTAAATAGGCAAACCAGATTAAGAGATAATTATTCAGATCACCAATATTTATAACCTAATTCCGCACTTATGCCACAGGGCTACCAGATTATCCACCCTACCGACTATAAAAACCGAATTAGACAACCAAAACGTTCGACACATTATATTAAAAAACTTCAATCTATATCACCCATTGTGGGAAAAAACCACAAAATCTGTGCCAAAGAAATACTTTATTAATCTAATTAATATAATATATTGGGTTAATATTGTTTTAGCTATACTAAAAGCATTTAAGATATAAAATAGAGGGATTTTTTTTTCCACTATCGATCTTACATAAATATTAAACAATTTAGAATATTTATTAATAAATTATAAAATTCAGGAAGATTTAGACTTCAACTCAAATTACCTTCCAATCCAAACTAAACTTAATTTAACCTTTAAAATGTTCAAAGTCTTATATAAATAATAATGGAAAAAGATAATAATAAAAAATTTCTATAATATCTTTCGCTACAACACCCTAAACAATATGCTTATACTCAACAATAAGCAAAGTATAGATCTCTATTTAAACAATATCCTTTACTGTATAATCAAATCGACCGATAATACAGTTCCCAAATCCAAGGTGTCGATCTACAGTAAACCATACTGGACACCCCAGTGCTCCGCCTTTATTAAAAGGGCGCAATCATTAAGATGCGAACTGTCAGCCATTGGCTTACCGGCGATTTATACAGAATACAACAAAGTATATAAAGCAAAAAAGAGAATAATAAATAAAAAAGCAATCCTCCACTTTTGTAGAAAACTAGCAAAAACAATATATATATAAAAAAGTATCTAAAACACAGAAAAATGAGCAAAGAATAAAAACTATTTTCCTAAACAAATATTATAATTCCCAAACCTAAAAATAAGCGATAATTAGATTATAATAAAAATAAAAAAAACTTTAGCTTTTATAAATCATTTTTTTGCACCCCCACCATATACTGATCTAACAGATATTACTAATTATGATACAGGGAAAAAGAAATATCCATAATTATCAAACAAGGAATGAAACATTGACAAAAACGATATACACTATATAGCAGTAAAGCTACCGAATTATAAGGCTCTCAGTCTATCCAGGCTCACAAACTTCGCGATTAAGAAATCACTTAAAATCCTTGATCTTTATTATGCATATTTGTTCAGCGAATATATTAAATTTGGATATTTCCCCAAATATTTCAAATAAATGTGTATTGTTATAATCCCAAAATTAGGCAAAGACAAATCACTAATAAGATCATATTATCTGATAGCCTTTCTGGATACCTTCAGCAAGCTATTAAAGAAACTAATCGCCAATAAAATTTTATATATAACAGAAACTAATGGTTTATTTCCCATCTATTAAATGGGAGCAAAACCGGTACGGGATACTATTGTTATATTAAAACTAATTATTAAATAAATATATATATTCTAAAAATCCTTTCCAAATTAAATGATCAGTTTTTTAAATCTCAATATAGCAGGGACATTTAATAATATTTTATATCCGCAATTATTACATATCCTACGCTAGAAGCGTATACCTAAATATCTAATTAACATAATAACTAGTTTTTTTACCGATAGACACAATAATGTACAAATAGACAATTATATAAACCCTTAACGTCCAGCATACAACAGGATTCTGTAAAAATTATTATTAAGCCCGATTCTTTTCTTATTCTACAATAGTAAATTGGTCAAAACCTGCTCTATAACTTACCAAAGGGGTAACGCAGTAGGATTTGTAGACGATGTTAACATTCTAGCGTGGGGTATTACTATTATAGATACTTATCAAATTCTACAATGTATATACAACAAATGCCAGGATTAGACGAAATGATATAAAGCCAAATTTGCCCTAAAGAAATATTAGCTTTTATATTTTATTAGGAACTCTAAACAATATAACCTTATTACTTTGATTATATTCGATATTACTACAGTTAATCCATGTAATAGTATAAAAATGCTAGACCTTCAAATCGATGGATAATTAAGATGGTAAGAATATATAAAGAAGATTGAGTATAAGCTAATAACCCAAACCCTAGTTCTAATGTGTACAACATCCTTTATATGGGGAATAAGCCTATATAATTCTTGATAGGTATATAAAGCAATGATAATGCCGGCGATTATCTACACCTTAACCGTATAGTATGTATTAAATGAAATAAAGGAGATGAGAAAAAACATTACCCTAAAGCTTTAAAAACAATAAAATACCTCTCTTCAATTAATTTGCGGAGATTTTAAAGCTACCCCTATACCAATTTTTTATATAAAAACGATATACATTTCCCTAAAACTCTACCTCAACAAATTTCAAGTAAAAACGAAATATAGAATCCAAATAATAGGAATAATAAACCTAATCCGAAATATATACAATAAAATTAAGAGAACGGCCTGAAGATGTAAAGGAAGAATAATAAACTTTTTTATTCCTAGTATATTTAAATACGATTGGGTCATAAAAAGTATAGGAATTAAAGAAGTTTCGATTTACCAAAACCGCAGTCTGATAACTGATGAATAAATACTTTTTATGCTATATACAATTACAAAAATTATATAAAAAACTTAAGATAATTAATTAAAAGAATGATAAAGTGTAAAAAACAAGTATACTAAATAGAGAATATTAATTTATTGCGATTATAGAATCCAAAAGGCTAGGGTAATTATATATGATAAAATGCTGAAAGATGTTTTATTAATAATTTTGACAATTAGAATAGAGAAAATTGGTTTAAAAGATTTTTTTTATAGTTATAGGGTTTTCAGTATTACCCTAAAATGTAATCGCTACAGGTAAAAAAGATAAATAATAAAATATATACTATTTAAATACTTAACCTTTAAATTATAACAAATAAACTTTATATATACTATACACACCGCCTTTGTTAAGCAATTAATTTAGAATAGAATAATATTTAAAACAATAGCAATATAATTAATAAAAACTGGCCTTTTATTATAATATAATTTATTTTTAAAAATATTAATTAATAATATTTAAAATACTATTAAAACATTAAACGGGAAATTATTATAAGTTATACAAATTATTCCAGAACTTATTTAATTTAATAAATCAAACTCCTATAAATTATTAAAAAAGCTAGCAATAATCTTAGTGCTCTCAGCCTTATTTTCAACTTTATTAACAAAGTTATACTATATATATTAAAAAGGCTACTATAAAAGTTCCAGCAATATATTTAAGTTTTATACAAATCCAAAAAAGTAATAAAGCTAAATATAATCGATTTAAAAGCTTTTATTTATTAAATTTGAATAATTTTAATATTAATAGCACTTTTTTTACAACAAACTTTAGCGATTACAATAATAATATCCGTTATAACTACAAAAAGGGTACAATACTGCTCTAATACAGATTCCAGAAAACGAATCTTTTTATTACCTATCTAAGACATTTTTTTACAATATTGCATTCCAAACTCAACAACAAAAGCTCCTAAATTCCAATCCTTATAGTATACTAGAGTAGCGGTATCCTCCGCTTCGCTTGCAATATACATATCAACTGCAAACAAAACGCTTAATATAACTTTTATATATTTAATAGGAATCTATAGATATATATATTAATATTATTTTTAATAAAAATATAAAAGGGATTTGCTTACGTTTTAATAAAAGGCTTTTCCTTTACAATAACGTTTACATTTGCTGTATTAGTATATATATATAAAATTAGGTTTTATAATCAAATTATAAAAATATTTAATATAATAACTATAAAAGAAAGGTTTAGCAAAACTATGGAAATGAATAGAAAACTTATTATAAATATAATTCTTTTTAAATAATATTATAATTAGAATTAATAAATAATTTAAAAAAAGAATTTAACAATTTAAAAACAGTATAAATTATTGTTTATATAATCCTTAATAAAAAAAAAATAAAGCAATAAACAAAAAATCATATAATTAAAAATAAAATTATTTATAGAAAAATGCAAATAAAGAATTGAAGAATGTATATTAAAATAGAGAATATAAATACTTTTATAAAAGAATATTTAAAAAATACAAAAGAAATACAAAAGGGATGCAAAAAAGCGAAAATCTACTTTCAAATCTAAATTGGAAGAAAAAAGTATATTTTTTAATTCGTTACAATTATACAAATCAATATATTAACCTTAATTAATAAAGCAGAATAGAATATTTTCAATTTATTGATATTACAGATTATTAATATTTAACAGAACAAATAATAACCATAAGCATTTTAAAGATCTTCCAGGAAATGGGAGATTGTTTATAGAAGCTTTTTCTACTTTTTTCCTTATAAAATATTTATTATTGTATATATTATGGGCGAATTGCATGATCAGCGTAGCTATAGCTATAGATAGATTAAATCGATTATGAATTATTACTACTACTACTATTAATTTAAAAAGTTTTAAAATTAAATAGTTTGGTATTAATTTGAAAAGTTAAGTGTTAGTTTTATATCCACTAAGGCCAATAATCCTGCAGTTTGTTAATATATATTAAAGTATACCATTCTATATATAATAAAATTTTGAGTATTTTAAGTTAAAAAATATTAAAGTTAAATATGATATTAAATTCTTTGATAGAGTTATAATTAATATAATTAATTTTAATAAAGTTTTAAATAATGTTTATTTTAAATAAAAAGCTGATGTTTTTATAATAAATATATAGTTTTATTTATATTTTTGCAATTGTATTATAATTTATAATAATTCTATATCCTCCATTATAAATATTATATTTAATTATAAGCTATATAATATTATCTCCCTTTTTATATTTTTATTATAAAGTAAATTTCTTTTTTAAAGAAGTTAATTTATTGTCTTCATCTGTTTCAAAAGAAATAATAAATTTGCCTTTAAGATTAAAATATCTAATAATATTATTTATCTTATAAAAGCTTAAAAAGTTATCCTTAAAAGCTGAAAAGTTTCTTTTATCCTAAAATCGAAACTCTAAAATAAATATTAAATATTTTATTTCCAATATTTCAATATTTAAAATTGTGAATTTTAAAATAAAATCAGGGAGTTTAAAATACTTTTTTATAACTTTTATACCTTTAAAAACGTTTGAATAAAAGGGAAATATTGAAAATATAAAAATATTGGAAGGGAATAATTTATTAATATTTATAAAAATAAAAAAGAAAAAAAAAAAAAAAACAGAGATTTATATTAAGATTATTTCAATTTTCAAAAAATAAATTATACATTGTTTTTATATATTGTTTTTTGCAAAAATGAATTTGATAATTTTTAAGATTGTAATAATTCTGGAGATAGCACTTATATTTAATAATTCCGAAGATAATATTAATACTTGTTCTTATAATACAATGCTTAAGGGTAATATAGTAATTATTTTATAGAATATTAAAATAGAAAAAATACAATAAAAATAATTATATAAAGATAATAGATTTAGCCTTAAAAGTAAGATGAGATTATAGAATACTATATATCAATTATGAAATAAAAAAAAATAAATAAGAATACTGAAAGTGGAAGATTTATAATTTATTAAATGTAATAATAATATTAATTCTATTAGTATAACTGAAAAGCTAAGTTCTACTATGAATAAGATNNTGACTAAGCTAGTATATTGAATCTAATCTTAATATATATCTTTTAAAAAAAAACTTACGGTTTATTTAAATGTTTAATTAATATATAACAGATTACTTTTCGTCTACTATAATTATTGGATTAATAATAAACTTTAGCAATATTGTAATATTAAATAAATTTATATTTTGTTTTTATAAAAGATATATTATCTTTAATTTTTTTAGTATAAAAATTATTTTATTTATAACATCCTAATTTATAATTTAATATATATTATATTTTAATATATCTACATTGTTTTTTATTAACTTTAAAGTTTTATAAATTGTAATATCGTTTATATAACCAAAATACAACATATAATTCTGATTAAGAAGTTCTATTAGATATAGGATGTACAGAATTGGGGATAACGGCAAGCCCTATAGGGTTTTATATTATATTTTCGATTCTGTAGTATATATATCTTTTAGCCGGATTTTGATCTTACAATCCGTTAGGAACAAACTAATTAGTTGGAGCAATTTTATAGGCTAATCCTATTTTTGTATTTATTTTAAAAGCCTTTTGGGGAATAGTATATTGAATGCATTTTGTACATTAAATGTAATCAATGTTACTTTTTTATCTTAAACGAATACTGATTTTGTATTATATACGAATAAAACGACCAGATCTATAGCCAAATGTTTAGAAAAGACTTTGCTGTACTGCGGATTAATTATTTTATAATATATCGCGGTTTAGGAGATTCTTTTAGTAATAAGCCATTCTAAACCCTTATTGATACACAATAACAATGCAATTAGCCTTCACGAGCGTACTAAAGTCTTATCCCTCTTACCCGTTTTCAAAAATATTATTATTTCCGCAAATTTCCATTTAAATAAAAAATAACTTAATTTAAGGTATTTTTGAAAAAAACCTTATATAAATTTTCCAATGTATTATTAGTATATTGTTAGTAGGCGGACGGTAATACAGTCCGCTCCAGGAAAAGTGCTTAATATATTGATTATATTTTTTTTTATTTTTTTAAATAAGATAGTTATTGTTTATAAGAATATCGATTATTGTACTCCTGCTTTAAAGGGATTATAATCTAGATTATCCGAATTGTTATATTATTATAATACTTTTTTTAAGAGAGCCTCTGCTTTTTTTTTAATACTTTGAATACTTATATTATCTATAACTAATAGTGGAGCTTTAAGTAAAGGAAATATCTTATACCATTTTATTACCTTATATAAATCAACATCTTCTGTTGTATTATTAATAATCTAGTATTAATAATTATATTTAACGTTTTAGATTATTGTAAGCATTATATACTATTTACGCTTTTAATCTAACTCTAATTATTAATATACTTTTGTATAATTAGTATATAATTTAATATAAACTAGTATTCATTAAAATATTATTAAGAATAGATTCAATANNTTATATATTATATATAAATCATCTTATTCATAATAGAACTTAGCTCTTTAATTACATTCATAGAATTAATATTATTATTACATTTAATAAATTATAAACCCTCCACTTTTAACGTTCTTATTTATTTTCTTCTATTTTATAATTGGCATATAATATTCTATAATCTCACCTTATTTTTGAAACCCAATCTATTATCTTTATACAATCATTTTTATTTCATTTTTTTCATTTTAGCATTCTATAAGATAGCTATTATATTACTTTTAAGTATTGTATTATAAGAACAAATATTAATATTATCTTCGGAATTACTAAATACAAATACTATCTTTAGAATTATTGTAATCTTAAAGTTATCAAATTCATTTCTACAAAAAACAATACATAAAAACAATATATAATTCATTTTTTAAAAATTGAAATAATTTTAATAGAAATCTCTATTTTTCTTTTCTTTTTTTTTTATCCTTATAAATATTAATAAATTATTTTTTTTCAATATTTTTATACTTTTAGCATCTTTCTTTTATTCAAACACTTTTAAAGGTATAAAAACTACAAAAAAGCATTTTAAACTTTTTAATTTTACTTCAAAATTCACAATTTTAAGCATTTATTTATTTATTTATTTATTATATTTAACGTCTATATGAGCTAGCTAGGCCCTTGACCTCCCGAGGGGTACTGGAGACGGGTGATACACTAATGGGTTATAGACCCAAAAGCTCGCCACTTAGGTACATATAGTACGATATTGCTAGATTAAAGTATTAAAGCCGCTTTTTCCCGGCGGCTTCTTATAGTTTTAGCTTTGTTAAGCGGCTTCCTTTTGCTGTTTAAGGGAGTATTTTGTATCGAAGGAGGTTAGTCTTTACTTGTTATATCTTTAAAAATGGTATATTAGATTATATAGCAATTATATTAATAGAAAGTGCTAAATGAATAATTATTATATTAGATTATAGTTTTTGTATTATCTTATAGAATTATTTTTGCTGTGCTTTATAAATCGCACCTCAGATTAGGCTCCAAAATGTAGTGTAAATTAAAAGGGGGGGGGTAAAAGAAGAAAAGGGGTTTAAGGGGGTAGGGGGGTTAAATACAGTATTTAGTATAATATTGTTTAAAATGCCATTAAGTTCCTAGTTGTAGAATGTAAAATATTATATTACCTTTATAAAGTATTCAAATTTCTATAGAAGAGTAAAAAGCTATTATATATAATTAAACTCTTTCTAAGCAATTATTAATAGATAAATAAACTTTAGTGGTTATAAATAAAACTTTTTTACTAAGATTTTATAGAAAACAAAGTGCTCTAAGGTTTTGGCTCTATCATATAAATAATGGATTTCAGTGTTTATATAATTAAAACGCCTATAGTACACCTCAAAGTTGTTATATTTAAAATATATTATTAGTAATCGATATAGGGTTGATTTAAGGAGTTTCAGTTTTAATAACTTTTTTAAAATATAGTCAAATTGCTATTTATAGTATTTTTCTAATAGTATTACTTTATTTTTGCGCTATTATGTATTTATAACATTGTAAATTAGGCTTTGTATTATTAATTCTATTCCATTGATTGTAGATTATTTAATAGATTCTAGATTGATTATATTGTTTTTTATACTCTTATCTGTTAGTCTATTCGCCGCTTTATTGCTAATTATATTTTAATATCCAAAGAATTATCTTATACCAACTATATACTAATTAATAAGCTAATGGCTTTTAAGGAATGTTTATTAAAAGATATTTAAGGTATTAGTATATTTGTATTATATCATAGAGATGTTATTAATACATAGCCATTGGCATGTATCCATATTTAATAATAATATTAATATCTTTTGAAGCCTTTTTAAAGTATCTATCGCTTTTATATTAAAAATATACAAAAGCATATTAATTGCCTTTTTTTTAATAGTTATTAATGTTTGCCCTTAATAGATCGCATAATTGTATTCAATATGCTTGCCAGCGTTATTATATAATTCGGATTTATTAAAGAAGATAATAATTGTATTAAAGGGTAGGGCATTCTATTAATTAATAAAGTTAACTGTCGCTATCTCTTCGTCTATCCTTTTTATAGAATCTATTTTATAGCTAGAAGTATACTATAGGGGAGCTAGAATTAGGTATAATGCTTTTAACAGCAATCAATCTGTTGTTTGTAGTTGTATATTAGCTTGTATACAATAGCATTGTATAACCAAGCATATACTTAGCGGATGGTGTATATTCAGTCTTTGGAGCTGCAAAGCTATATTAATGCGGATGTATTTTAGGGCAACCTTGCAGAAGGGAAGGCCTATGTTCCGTAGATTGGTTATAATGGGTAAAGTCCTTTAAATTAGTAGTACTCCTTTTATCACAAAGTTAATCACTTTGTTTGCTTTTGTTATATAAGACCCTATGCAAATGCTTATTATAGTGCCTTTGGGATAGTCTTCTTCTATGCAGGAGAAGTATAGTTTTAAGGATTTAATTATAAAGTATTCAATTTTTTATTTACAATATAAGGCCAAAAAGCTTAAATAATATTGATTTTATTAATTAAATATAACCATATCTATAAGAACCCTTACTATTATATCTATTCTATTAATTATAGGCTTTATTAAACCGTTATTATCTATTTATCCCTTATTTACATTAATATTAATCAATTTATCCATTATTTTATTATTTTTAATAGTTATATAATCTAAGGATTATTTAATATTAATTTTATATTAGTTTATAAAAATATAATATTTTAGAAAAGTTTATTAAAAAATATTAAATATATTTATTTATATATATTATATTATTAAAATATTATTAATATATATTTATATCTGTTTATTTATAAATTAAAAAGTATTTAAAATATATTATAGATTTTTAAAAATATTTATTACTTTTATATTAAAAATATAGAATAAATTATTTATTGCTTTATTTTCTATTTTAATTAATATTTAATTATAATATATAATATATTTGTAATTTACAAGCTTTATACTATTTTTATATTATTTAATATTATTTAAGAATATAATAATTATATCCTTATTTAACTAATTTTATTATATATTAAAATATTTTATTATAGCTTTTTTTATTTTTTTTTCTATAAAATCTGTTTTATAATTAAATAAGAAATGTAATTAAATTAATATTGGCTTTGAAGTATACGATATTAAAATATTTATATAATATAGCTTAATTGTATATTATTAAAAAAAAATAATACTTTAAATTAGTAGATCAGTAGATAGGCGGTATTAAGAATCCTAAGCTTGAGTGTGAAGTGTATACAGATATACTTAAGGGTAATATTGTCTAATAGTAGCCCTGCATTCTAAAGAACGTTAACTGTAAATATAATATATTAAATTAAAAGGATTTTTTATATTACTAAAATAATAATTTTATTGATTTTATTTATTAATAGGTCTAGTTTTATATTAATTATTTAATTGTGGTTATAACCAATTATTATATTAGATTTCAATCTATTATTATATTAGATTTCTAAGTTATATAATAGAAAGGATTGTACACAAATGATTACAGTCTTTTTTAGCAATGTGCGGATAAGCCAAACCTAACACCTATTAATTCTTTTATATAATATACTATTTTTAATATTTTTAATATATATTCTAATATATACTTTTTAAAAGAAAACTTATAGTTTATTTAAATATTTAATTAATATATAATAGATTACTCCTTATTTATTATAATTATTAAATTAATAATAAATTTTGGTAATATTATAATATTAAATAAATTTATATTCCGTTTTTGTAAAAAATATATTATCTTTAACTTTTTCAATATAAAAACTATTTTATTTATAATATCTTAATTTATAATTTAATATATATTACATTTCAATATATTTATATTGCTTTTTATTAATTTTCAAATTTTATAGATTATAATATTATTTATATAATCAAAATGTAATATGCAATTTTAATTGAAAAGTTCTATTAAATATAGAACGTATAAAACTAGGAATAATAATAAGCCTTATAGGGTTCTAAATTGTATTCTCGATTCTATAGTGTATATATCCTCTAGCCGGATTTTAACCTTATAATCTACTAGAAACAAGCTAATTGTCGGAACACGTGAATAGGA
>PDUE01000310.1:0-13769 GCA_002909645.1 Monilinia polystroma
ATAATCTTTTAATTAAATATCTATTTAGGCTTTTGGTTATTTTATTTTAAAAGTATATATAGAGACTTATATATTTGTATAATATTCCGCGATTCTTTAAGAATTTATTTCATTTATTAGATAAAAATTCAAGAGCATTATCTAATTTCAATATTTTGATCCTAATATCGAATTGATTTTTGATTATATTATAGAATTTAATTAAAGAATTATAAGCTTGGGATTTCATTTTGATGGGATATACCCAAATTGTCACGATTGGACTACAAACGGATGCCGTTGCTAATGGAACGGACACATGCGGCTTCCGCATATGCCCAACTGACAAAAATGCGAACATATGCGGTACCCGCATATGCCCTAACAAAAATAGTTTAGTTATATGCGGCACCCATATATAACAGGTTACATATACATAGTTATATATATAGGTAAATAATCAGCCATTTCTTTAGTCCTTTAATTATAAATTCTAAGGATACTTTTAACCCTATTTATTCAGCTTTTATATAATATAAACATTACATTATCTATAATTCAATTAAAATTCGATTTGGTTAAATAATGATCATTCAAATAATATCTATTCTGTATAATATTTTTTTAGGAACGAATTATAATAAAATTATTGTCTACAGAAAAAAGATTAATTTCGAATATAATTCAACAAAAATATATCCCCTTTATTTATATAGAAGTACTCTAAATATTTTTCGCATATAATATAACAAATACCCGTTCCCTTTTGCTTCTATAGAAATACGCTGTCTTTCAACAACAGCATTTCTGCCAGCATTTCTACTATGGCAGCACAATTTACAAAAGGGATGGAAAACATTACGGTATATCGATCGTGAAATATAAAAGAAAAAGAGATGTGTTCTAACGCAGGTCCCGAACTTAATTAATCCGAATTTTTAATGATTTTTTTTATATATAAACAAAAACTAGTATATTAATATATTTAAATTGATAATAATATACTATACTCTTCTTTATAACAATTATAAAAAGAAAATGAAAGATTTTAACAATAAACTTTATTGAATACCTTTCTAAACATTCCTTCTTCCAAATCTTATAGAATACTTGTGTAAGCATTCGGATTTATAAATAATTTTGAAATATACCTTTTTATTAAAACGGATATTTGCTTTAATCAAAAATGCCATAAAAGGTTTAAATAGAAAAAAAAGTCTAAGTGCGATTTATACTTTAATACTGTATCCCCACCATTTAGTACTGAACCTTCCGAATTAAATGGATTTAATAATAGTAACTAAAGTGGTCGCCCTACTTATAAACAAAATGGCCTTTATTTCATCTCTATCTCATATAATCCTATTTTAAACTTTAGATTCATTTATTTAATTAAACCAATCAATTTAATTAATAAGTTTAATAATAATATTAAACCCAAAATTAATTTATAAAAAGTTATAATCATAAATTATTTAAAACTTTACATTAATATATTCATTAATAAAGTATAATACCATATTTATATAATAAATTAAATAAAGTCTAAAGCCCTCAAACATTTTTAGGCCTTATATATATAAATCCCTTGCTTAATTGATTAGCAATTAATGAATTAATTGATTAATATATACTACAATTCAATAAAAGTAAATTATATAAAATTTTTATACAAATATTGGATAATACCCAATTTAAGTATTTATAATAATTTCTTAAAATAATATTACAAATTCCGCCTTTTCGCCATTTAAATTAAAATTATTAATAAACAAATATTTATATAAGATTTTAATTATAAAATATCCGATTTTTTTGTTAGAGTTATTACGCTTTACCAAACAGATTATCATACTATTAATAATCTAGTTACCAAATTAATATAAATAAATGAAATTAAGGTTACATTATAAAAAAGGAATTATTATCGCTTCAATCGTAATGTTACCTTTTATATCAAAAAATCATTCAATTCAACTATATATTCCAAAAAGAATATTATTAATAATCCTAGATTTTTACTAAAACCTAACTATTTATTATATATAATCCTATCCGAATATTTGGATATATTCAAATTAAGTTTTACCCCAAACCAATTTTCGAATAATCCTTATTCCAATACAAACCCTGCATATAGAGCCTTGAAGATTTCCGCTTTAAGAGCGTCTGCTATTAATATTAATAAAATAGAATAAATAATTATATTGAATAATAATTAAAAAGAATTTTATAATATAATCAACAAGGTAAATTCAAACGTTTACACTAAAGCAGCTAGTGTTGTCCGGCAAACTAAAGACCTATATTTAAATAAAGATATTTAAACAAAGATTCTTTTTTAAATATTATTTAAAATATAAGATTTTTTAATTTGATTAAATTAATAAATGGTTAAATACTTATATTACCCTATTTATTATTAAAAAATAAGTATTTAATAAAATCAAATGTACTTATAAACTTCAAAGTTAATGGATTTATTTTTATTAATATTACTTTTTTTACTTTATTATTTCTTATATTTAAATCCTATTATTATATATTTAATATTTTGATAAAAATGAAAGGCTATAATAATATATATAAGCATACTATTATTTATTATACTTTTTTTAATTTCTTAATTGATAATTGAGAGTAATTATTTATTCCTTTCCTTATTACAGAATTAGAATTTTATAATGTTATACTTGGAAAACTATGATTAGTGAAAATCTATTCGAAAATTAATTGTTATAATCGAAAATTAGATTAACTATATAAATATTTGTATATTATATCTTTAATAAATAATCTTATATTAATATTTTAGGATTTTAGAAAAAGAAAGATAAACAAATTTATATAGAAAAATGTAAATTAATATAATAAATAATTAAATCTTTTTTAAAAAAGAAGAGATTTTTATATAAAAAAAACAGAAATTATAATAATTTATATTATTAAGCCTGAACCTACAAAATTAAAGGATCCTATACTGTTCCTGCTTGAGTTTAAAGACCAAATTATTATATACTATATTTTATAAGTTTATAAAACGCTATTTTAATATATATTTAATATTATTAATATATATTGAATTATACCCACATAACACTAATTTATTTATAAAAGGAGTAGAAATTACAAAATATTTACTTTTACTTACCAGAAACTAAATAAAATTATTAATATTTAATAATAAATATATTTATTAAAAGATTATATATTAATGGTTATAAACAATTTCAGATTAATCAGCGCCTATACTACTTTAAACTACGTTTTTATGGAGGCTAATATAGAACTTCTAATTTCTATTTAATACTAAGAATATTGCTATATTTTCTTAAAAACCAAATTTAATATCTTACTTCTATCCTGCCTATATAATTATAAAATTATATTTAAAAATAATAAAGAAAAAGTATTAAAATATAGTCTATTATATAAGATATTCTTTAAATAATTTAAAATTATTAAAGAATATTTAATTAAAAACTTTAATAAAAAATTTATAAAATTTAATTAAGTTTTTTTTATTGTTTTAACTTTATTTATTCGAAAATCTAATGAAAACCTAAGATTTTATATCGATTTCCATTTATTAAATTTCTTTATATATAAGAATTATTATCCCCTATTATTAATTAATAAAACATTTATATAATTGGTTAGAACAAAAATCTATATCAAACTTAATATCTAATAGACCTTCTATTAAATATAAATAAATCTTATATTAAAGAAATATACCATTTTTTGTATTTAATATAATTTCTATAAATATAAAGTTTTCCCTTTTGGATTAATAAATAAACTAACTATTTATTAATAATATATAAACAATATATTATTCAATTATTTAAATATCTTTTATATTATTTATTTTAATAATATTCTTATTTATTTAGAAAATAAAAAAAAATATAAAATTTATATTAAATTAATATTTGCCCAACTTATATTTATTAAATTATAAGTGGATTTTAAAAAATACAAATTTAATATTAAATGAACAAAATACCTAGAATTTATTATTTCTACTAATAATATTAAAGTTAATTCTAAAAAAGTAAAAATAATCAAAAATTGAATCTATTTATTTATTATTAAAGAAATATAATTATTTTTAAGCTTTTATAATTTCTATTATTATTTTATTAAAGATTATAGAATTATTATTAAACCATTAATTGAACTTATAAAGTCTAATATAGTATTCCATTTTGATGATATATGCTACAACACCTTTAATATTCTGAAATCAAAATTAATCTTTGCCCTACTATTACAATATTATAATTATAATCTTCCCTGTATACTAAAAACGAATATATTGAATAGTGTAATTGCTAGTATATTATTATAAAAGCATAATAATAAATAATTATTCGTAATATATTTTTCCAAAATAATAATAACTATTAAATTGAACTATAAAATTTATAATAAAAAGATATTGTTAATTATTTACTTATTAGATCACTAGAAATCTGAACTTATAGGATCGCTGCACTAAATTCATATCTATATTAACTATAAAATGTTCGAATATTTTATAATCATTAAAGCTCTAAACATTTAATAAACTAAATAAACTAAAGATCTAATTAATTATAATTTTATTATTATATATTATCCTAAAAAAGATAATCCCTTTATTGATACATTTATTTATTGTATTAACAAACTTAACTCCTAGAATAAAACAAAAAAGCAAAATCGACTTTAATAGCTTATTAAAAATAATCAAATAGATACAGAAATTATATATAAATCTTTACAAAATAACTCAGAAAGTATTATTAATTTAGATTTATTTGCTATTATTCTATACTTTAATATTATTAATAAGATATTTGAAGCTAATAGATTCTCCAAAAATCTAAATTATTTAAGAATAAAAGCTAAGAAAACCCATAAATATTTAATAATAAAAAAAGATTTATTATTATATAATAATAAATTATTAATGCTAAATGTAAATAATCTCTGTATATACCTTATATAAGAAATGTATAATATACTTTTAATTATACATTCTAAAATTGGTAAAACTTATACATTACTTTCCTAATAGTATTATTAATAAAATATATAGAATATTATAGTTTAATATATTTAAAACTATTATATATATAAACACAGCTTTGTTTCTTGTAATTAAACTTCTGATCTTCTTTATCTATTCCCTATTATGCAAAAAGTGTAAGCAGAAATTACTATAGATTATTATTTTTTTAATAAAGATAAATATGATTATAATAATATATTTATTATTATTAATTAATTAATTAAATAAACAATAATTATTTTATACTATAAGAAGATTAATATTTAACAATAAACGAAGCTATATCTTTAATATATATATTAGTACTATGGAGCCCCAAAAGCGATCGTTTTCGATCAAAATCCCCAATTTATATCGGAATTCTAGAAAGAATTTAATTATATATTCAGAACTAATATTAAACTTTTCATTATATATTATTTATAAATAGATAATCAATTAAAAATCTATAATCAGTATTTACAGCAATAATTAAGATTATTCATTAATTATTACTAAGATGATTAATTAGAATTCCTATTTATAATAGATTACGTCCAATTTACTCTTCTACACGATTCCCTAAAAGGGTTAACCCTATACGAAGTATTATATAACTATTTTCCCCAAAATATATAGGATTAGAAAGTAAAGGATTTAAAGCTATTTAATAATTTAAATATACAAAACGTTTATACTTTTGCTATTTATAACAAAACAATTACTGTTTATATTAAAGAAAATATTTTATATATTTAAAAAAAGATATTAAAACAGATTAATGTTTATTAATATTTAATAAATTTTGATATTAGAAATTATATATAATTAAATATAAAAGACTTTCCTTTTTTTTAATTTTTTAAAAAGTTCAACTTTCTAATTTAAAGCTTTTTTAAAATTATAAGTTAAGTTAGTAGTTCCTTTAGATTAAAACTTTCAAGCATTATAAGAATCTATTCTGTTTTTTTATCGAATAAGTTCTGCAAAGCTTATAATAATTTATTTTTAAGTTAAACCCTTAAATCATTATTATTAATTAATATTATTAATAATTTTGAATAAAAAATGGAGAAAGTTTTAACTATACGAAAAATATAGAAAAACCTATAATATAGAATTTTATAGCTAAATAACGATTTAGATTTTTTCTGATATTCTGTTTCCGATTTAAAGATTGTTCCCCACCAACTCCGCGATTTCCATGTTGCCAATTCAATTTAATCTAGTCCGCTTACTATACTATTGGAATGGATTTGCTTATATAAAAGTGATTAAAATGATTATAATTATATTAATTATAATATATCTATATTTGCTTAGAATCGCTCACGCTTTTTTCTTTAAAATTAATAATATTATATTCAATTAATTATTTTAATATTATAGAAAAAAAAAGAGAAAAAGAACCGTATACCTATATATAAAAAATTATCCTCTATTCCAAAACAAAAAAATAATACAATCCTAAAAAGCATTATTTAAAAAAGGATTTAATTAGACAATAAATATATCTAATATAAGTATAAGCATTTAGATAAACCACCAAAAATTTGTATATATATATATCCGTTTTATTAATTCCTTCCTCTATAAAATTTTTAAATAAACTTTTTTTTACAATTTTGTTATTAATTTTTTATATTAATACTGCTTTTTTTATTTTAACCACTCCCAAACAATTAATATTTCTAACTTTTTTACATAATTTATATATATTTAAACTAACTTTTTCTTTTTTTACATTTTTATAAACTTTTTTTTAAAAAATTAATATTTTAATTTAATTTTCAATTTTAATTAAAAAATGAAAAAGTTAATAAATATTTAATAAAAAAAAGCTGATAAAATATCTTTATTTAATTATTATATATTATTATTATATTCTGGTATTATATAAATAAACGAAAAGTTTTATTTTCCAAAAGTTTTTTATATTTTTCCTTATTATTAAAATATAATATATAATAATTATTTTATTAACCTAAAACTTAAAGATAATAATTATTATTATTGTTAGTTAAGCATAAATGAATACAATTTATACAAATCCACGAAATTAATGAATATTTTAACCTTATATAAATGTATCTTTATAGTAGAGATTTAAAGATATTTAATAAACGTTAAATAATAGTATATATAGAATGCAAAGATTAAGAAAAGCGAAAATCAGGCTGCAATACTAAATGAAACTCCTTTTCGAGAAGTTAAAGATATTCTATATCTATAAAAGATTAATAAGTATTTAATAATGTATAATAAAACCCTATTTTTGAAATTATATAATATAACCCGGAAAATAACTTCCTTAACCTTCTCCTCCTTCTCCTTTTCGTTATTATTCTCTAAAAATATAATAATCTTGTTTTTTATATTCGATAATGTATTTAGCGCAGCCTTCCAGGCTTTGCTAAAAATCGAATTAATGTTTAAATCAGCATATATAATAACCATTTCGATTAAAAAGATTTTATAATTAATTAAAGAATTGAAAGCTAAAATAAAAGAGAAAATATAAGAATATAAATTTAGGCCTAACCTTTAAACAAAACCTTTTTATCTAGTTATTATATACTTTGCTATACGAAAAAGCAAAATTCTCTTATACATTTTTTTTTATATTACGCTATCGCTTAAAATGCAAACGGATTTCGATTAATTAAGGATTAGTATAATTATTTAAAGGAGAAAAACATAATTTAGATATTCAAGGCAAGCTTTAAACAAATAGGAGGATAATATTACAATTGGACTATAAATAAATGCTGTTGTTAATGAAACGGATATATGCGGTTTTTACATATACCCGGCTAATAAAGATGTGAATATATACAGTACCTGTATATGCCCTAATAGAAATGGTTTAATTATATACGGCATCCGCATGTAACAGGTCATATATATATAGTTATATATATAGATAGATAGTCAGCCATTTCTCTAGTCCTTTAGTTGTAGATTCTAATGATACTTTTGATGGCCGGCAAAGTCGATATCTCAGCCTGTACGTGGCGCCGGCTACAAACCTTCGATCTTTAATTAAAAAGCTAATAAGATTAAAGCACATTTGATGGAACTGGATAATGCTATACACCAACTTGAGGCTGTACTGGAAGTGAAGATATACACAGCAAAAGATTAACCCTCTTGCAATGGGCCCGGAATAAAGGATTATTATCAATACAATTATAAAAACCATCCGATAATCGAAAATATATATAACAAATTCGAAACAATGCCAGCCCTTACGAATCTGTTGTAAAAAGCAGAGCCTGCGGATGCTTTACGGATAGCAAGTGCTAAAACGGAACTAGCCCTTACAAGTCTGTATGGAAAACAAAGCCTATAAAGAAAGCATATATAATAGAAGATAGACAGGACACCTCTGGAATAATAGCATACAAATTAAGATACCAACAATGTATACATTAACGCTTAACAGAAATTTATAAATAATAAGAGAAATAGTAGTAAAAACTTTTTATATAGAATAATTTTTGGATTTTGAAAAAAGGAACGTTTTTAGCACCTTATCTAATCGAAAAAAAAAGGATTATATATATAAAAGAATGGAGGAACATATTAGCACTTTATCTTATCCGTGTGTAAAAGCGTAGTACAACGGCGGAGGAACTTTTAAATAAAAGGGACGTTTTTAGCAAACTTCGCTTTAATAAAAGTACTAATTAAACGATATGGCGATAGATAAGCTTTAGTAAAGGCCGCCTTTTAATATATATAATACTATAGATTTCGATAGTTATTACAACAGCGAATAAATTTAAACAAATGCTATTTTTTAATACGGGCTTTGCCAAATATAAAGGATTCATTTACATTACAAACTATATATTAGGAGAACGGATTCAAATAATATTATTTTGGTTAATAAACTGGAAACATTAGTATTATACTGTTTAGCTAAGAGTATAATAATAATAGAACCTGCGAGATACGGTTGGTCTTATAGAAAAGAAAAGATTCGATAAAGTAATACAAAACAGTATTTATACATTACAAAACGTAATATATAATAACAGCAACAGCGATACTGTTTATATAGTCTAAAAGGACGGACACGTATGTTAGTCTACAATAGAGTATTAGGCAGATAGTAATAAGATACCGGATAGGTTTATAAAATAAATAGAAATAGGAGCGTAAAACGATAATTTTGGTATTGATTAGGATTTCTAAAAATAAATATAATATAGATGGTTTAATATAATTAAAGAATTCTACAAAAGTTTAATATTAATGGCTTTATTATAGTATACTAGAAAAGCGTTTATAGATATAGCGAACCTATTTTATATTATAGGATATTCTAGAAAGTAGCTATAATATAATCTATTTCTGCTGACTCGTTGACGTTATAGGGCAGGGCCTCGAAGCGCACTAAGGCTGCCCCAAGTCAGATGAATCTTAGACTTCTATTGCGGAACAGTATATACAAAGCTCGCGTAAAGAATGCAATAAATACCGATAACGATGAGGCTACAGCGAATATATAGCTGATTAAAACTATCAACCCCTTCTTTAATAAGTTGTAAAACAAACAAATATAACGGTAAAAGCCGTAAGGACAGTTTTGCCTTATATATAATAATAATATAAGCGAATATAAAAAAGGATACAAAAGTATATAACGTTTTACTATAATTTGTATATAAAAACAATACGGATATAGTATACGTTCAAAAGCCCTAAAGCTTTCTAAAAATCAAAATATAGAACCATTTGATATATAACTACTACATTTCTTATAATTCGTAAAAATTGGAAAAAGTATTGGAAAGGGAGGCTAAAAAACCAAAAACTATATTGTATATCCAGTAAAAGATTATATTATAAATATAATAACAGTAAAACAAATATAATAAAGATATAATATAATTTAAAATAAACGATTATTATATAATAAACATTTATTACAAATTTAATACTTTAAAGATAATAGTTTATACGATAGGCATTATTTTAAAGCTTTGTACACTGATTAATAGCAATTTTAATACAAAATATAATACTTTTAAACCAAAAATACTTTTAGCCTTTCAAAACGCTATGCTTTCAAATTAGTCCTAAAACACTGAAATAGATTTTATTGGCGAAATAGGGATCTTTATTTATTAAATAGAGTATATAATTAATCTTACCTTTTTCAATATACTTTTTACGGAAATAACGGTAAAGCGAGATATAGACTATGGATTAGATTATTATATACAGGTTACCACCATTCTGGGATGGGGGATGCTAGTTGGCGGATACATCGAATATAAAGTTACGAAAGACGGCCTATATATCTTCTCCAATCTAATAAAAAGCAGAATATATTAGTTTTTATAATTAATATATAATATTTTAAATATTAAACTTAAAATAGCTATAAAACAACTTACAGATTTATTCTAAAAAGCGATATAGATTGCAAAGCGATTAATATACAATTAAATACAATTAACGTTTTGATGAATAAGGGAATATATATTTATATATAATCTATATAAATATATTAATAAAACCCTAGAGAATAAAAAGAAAATGCTTAATATAATATATAAAGCAAAAAGAGATTATTAAAGAAAAATAATAAATAATACATTAAATAATTTGAATCTTTATAAAATAATAGACTAATATAAAACGGCCCTCTTCTTTAAATCCCTGTCGCTAATAATAAATAATTAATTAATTAAGGGCATAAAGGAAAAAGCAGAGGCTCTATTAAATAAAATATTGTATAAATACGATAATTCGGACAATCTTAAAATAGATCCGATAATAAAGAATCGTATTTCTACTCTCCCTTAAAATACTAACATATTCTTTGAGAAAATAGAACGGAATATTATTGAAATTTTAAGCATTTTATTAAAAGCTAATAAAGTTATAGTCCAACTTTTAAAAACTTGCTAAAATAGTATTAAAAAGTATATTCGCAATTTGTTTAAATACTATTTCAAAAAAAGCTATTTCCCTAAAATATAGCAATTAATAGAAATAATAATATTATTTAAAATTAATAGGAAGAACAAAAGCTCTATCCGTTTTTAATATTTGATAATTCTATTATTCTATATTAGCAAAGATTTAAAACAAATTATTGTAAAACAAGTAATATAAACGTCGTTAATATATAATACATTAAACCTTTAATATTATAAGACTTTATTAAAAAGATTAATAATAAATTTAATTACAACGTTTACGTATAATATAAAAAGCATTTTTATTAGAAAATTAAAGATTACTTTAATTACAATAAATGTATAAAAAGCTTTTAATATATTATTACCCCAATAATTATTTAAAAGAATGTAAAACCAAAATTGATCTATATTCTTATTAAAGATAATTAGATTATTTTTATAGAAATACAAGATAATTATCCGACTTAAGGACGCGTATACAAATGAGTTACAAATATAATATAATATTCTTTAAAGATTGTTTCTATCTCTAATACTATACATACTTTACTTAGTAGAGTTTTTAAATTAGAATTAGACTTTTTGCTTTGGATATATAGATAATATTACGTTTTATAGGGTGGGCAAAATATTAAAAAAAAACGCTATAACAATTGTAAAAGACGTATAATAAGTTAAAGTATAGGAATTAGCAAATAAGGTTACTTTCGTATTAAAGAAACTAAAGATAATACACTTTATCTATAGGCGTTATATACGTATTCCGAAGATTATCATTTTACCTATATTAATTATAAAATCTACAATAAATGTATAAAACGATACAAATCAATCAGCCCTGCAATAATTAAAAATATGGTTTAACTGTAAGTTTATATTTAAAAAGTATATTATTAAATAAATAAAAAAAGCATAGAAAATAATAATATATATTAAATATTTTGCTAATATAGTATATAGCCCCCCTATAGCCTTTCTATATAAAGCTACTATTATATATGTACTTCCGTCATTATTCTATAAAGCGGAAACATAGTATTTAAGGCGGACACAGCTAAATATAGAAGAAGGTTATTCTAAAGGTACTATAGTAAGTATTTGTATAGAATCTTGTATAACAAAAGCAGATAAGATAATTAACCTTGCAAAAAAAGGAGTACTACCAATTTAAAGGATCTCACTTACTATAGCCAATTTATAGAATGTAGGCCTTCCTTCCTGCAAGGTTGCTCTAGAACATATCCGTATTAGTATAATTTTACGGTTCCAAAGGTTGGATATATACTATTCGCTAATTATACACTTGGCTATACAATACTATTGTAAGTAAACTAATATACAATTATAAACAATAGACCAATTGTTGCTAAAAGCATTATATCCGATTTTAGTTCTCTTATAGTATACCCCCAACTACAGAACGGATCCTATAAAAGAGATAGATAAAAAGACGGTAGCAATTAACTTTACTAATTAATAGAACGCTTTACCCTCCAGTGTAATCATTATTTTCTTTGATAGATCCGAATTGTATAACAATGTTAGCAAATATATTGGATATAATTATACAATTTACTAAAAGCAAATACTAATAGTTATTAGGAAGAGAATAATTAATACGTTTTTGTATATTTTTAATATAAAAGTAATAAATATTTTAAAAAAGTTTTAAAAAGTATTAATATTATTATTAAATATAAATATATAATAATAGCTATATATTAATAGCATTTTTGTAATATAATACAAATATACCAACGCTTTGAATATCTTTTAATAAGTGTTTCTTAAAAGCTATCAGCTTATTAATCGGTATACGGTTAGTATAAGGTAATCCTTTGGATATTAGGATATAATTAGTAACAAAGCAGCGGATAAGCTAGTGGATAAAGATGCGAAAGGTAATACAATTAATTCAGAACCTACTGAACAATTTACGATTAATAAAATAAGATTAATAGTACAAAACCTAATTTATAGTGTTACAGATGTATAATAATGCAAAAATGAAATAATATTGTTAGGAAAATATTACAAATAGCAATTCGGCTATATTCTAAAAAAGTTATTAAAACTAAAACTCCTTAGATTAACTTTATATCAATTATTAACAATATACTTTAAATATAACAACTTTGAGGTATACTATAAACGCTTTAATTATATAGACGTTAAAATCTATTGTTTATACAATAAAGCTAAAATCTTAAAGTATTTTGCTTTTTATAAGATTTTAATAAGAAAGTTTTATTTATAGCTGTTAAAGCCTATTTATCTATTAGCGATTGCCTGAAAAAGGTTCGATTATATATAATAGTTTCTTGCTTTTCTACAGAAATTCGAATGCTTTGTAAAAGCAATATAATACTTTACGTTTTACAATCAGAAATTTAACGATACTCTAAATAACGCTATATTAAATACTACATTCAATTCTTCTACCCCCTCTAATTCTTTTTCTTCCTTTACCCCCCTCTTTTTCATTTTATATTATATTTTAAAGCTTAATTTAAAGCACGATCTATAAAGTATAATAAAAGTAATTTTATAAAACAATATAAAAACTACAATTTAATGTAATAATTGTTTATTTAATATTTTCTATTAATATAATTGCTATACAGCCTAATATACCACCCTTAAAGATATAACAAGCAAAAGCTAATCCCCTTTGATATAGGACGCTTTCTTAAATGGTAGAAGGAGGCTGCCCAACAAAGCTAAAGCTGTAAAAGGCTGCCGGAAGGAGGCGGCCTTAATGCTTCAACCTAGCAATGTTGTACTACATGTACCTAAGTGGCGAGCTCTTGGGT